>SJYV01034965.1:3413-35912 GCA_006410875.1 Neotragus pygmaeus | reverse complement strand
AAATATATAAATTTATTCTATAATTTATCATAAAGATGAATTATTGTTTATTATGTGAATTTATTATTATCATCATTATCAGAGTCAACAAGAAACCAGGTGAGGCAGGACCCAGTGGGGAAGACTTGAGCCTAGCGATGAGGCTTTCTGTCCTCCAGTCCTCCTGTTCTGGCTAATGATTCATTCATTTCTTTATTTCCATATATTTATTGAGCATCTGCTGTGTGCCCAGTTCTGTGTAAAGCTCTGGGGATACAGCAGTGAACCAGACAGGACCCCCCCCATGGAGGGAGCACCCGAAATTTTACAAATGTCTAAATTTTGTCATTAGCGTGATGAAGGAAACAGTAGCCACTGAGCCTCTGGGACCAAGTCCACATTTGACGGGGCCCCCAGCCTGAGGGGCTGCTCTTTGAGGAGATGACCTCATCTGAGACCCGAATGATGGAAGGATCCAGTCAGGCAGGGAAAAGCAGAAGGAGTGACCCAGGCAGAGGGCACGTGGAGGGTGAAGGCAACAAGCAGGACAGGCCTAGAGGAGCTGGATGTCCACAGTGGAGGTGGGGAGAGGGGATGCCCACTGTGAGCCTACCGCCTGGTCTGAAGTCTCAGGGTGCAGAGCTGAGGCCATTGCTGGCTCTGAGTGCAAAGAATCAGACCCCCAGAAGCCCTGAGTTCCTCACCTCCAGCGGGGAGCAGGAGACCTGGGAGATCAGGGCCCCCACTGACCCCTCCAGTCTCCCTGTCCTGTGCCAACCGCTCAGAGGGGTCTCCCTGCAGCAACTAGGGGACCACGGAGGGACTTCGCCATCCTACAAAATTGACTGAATGCCTATTCTATGTGCATGCACGTGGGTACCTTGTGAGCATGTGTGTGTATGTGCGTACCCCCATATGTGTGCCTGTGTTGTGCGTGCATACATGCAAAGGCCTATGGGGCTTTGAAGCAATGCAGAATTGGGTTTGATGCCTTTGAGATCACTCACAAATGACAGCAACATGCCTCTGAGACTCAGCCTTCTCATCTATAAAATGGGGATAGCCACTGTGCCCATCTCNCTTTGAAGCAATGCAGAATTGGGTTTGATGCCTTTGAGATCACTCACAAATGACAGCAACATGCCTCTGAGACTCAGCCTTCTCATCTATAAAATGGGGATAGCCACTGTGCCCATCTCAAAGGATAATTGTTATCCTTAAATCTGGTTCGTTCATTCATTCAGACAGCAAGTATTTATTGAGCACCTGTTATTCTAAGTGCCAGGGACACAGCAGTGAACATTCAAAATTCCTGTCCAGCTGGAGCTGACATCGTAGACGGAGGTGTGATGAGGAGACAGACAAGAGACAAGCAAGTCAAGGATTATATGGGTGTTAGGAGGTCAGGAGTGATTTGGGGTTGGGGTGAGGGGCTTTGGGGGCTGTGCTGTACCCAGAGAGGGTGCAGTGGATCTCATAAGAAGATCACATTTGAGCAAATATACGTAGGAAGTGAGTGATTCCACTGCACCATGCGGGCCCAGGAAGGAAGGTGGCAGTCACATGTGGGCTGGTGGCAAGGCAGCCATGAAGGCCTCCGTGAGGATGGGGCATTTTCTCCAACAAACTCGAGGCACCTGGGGCCAAGTCGAGGAAAAAGGGTGCTGAGCACCTTGGAGAGAAACGGGACCTCTCCAGGTCCACAAGCCATTATCTTGAACCTCTGGCTGGATGCGTTTGGGAACTCAGAATTTTCCAGGTGGTGGAAGGTACTGTTGTGTATATACTGTGTGCTCACAACACACCAAAGAGGTCTGGGCAACACGCTGTAATCAAACACATTCCCATTTCTGCAGTGCAACTACATTTGTGCACTAAAAGCGTAAATAGCTTCCCACCAAATGTGTCAGAAAAGACTTCGTTTTGGCTTTGAATTGCGATAGCGTGGGGCCGGGGCCCAGTGTTACTTCCTCTAACTACCGTGTCACCACTCCTGCCCTGTCATTGCTGTGTACCCCTGGGGAGCTTGACCCTCACGTTCCCACAGGAACCCTGGTACACCCTTCTCCCTGGGGGCACAACTGGGAGATGTATGGTGGGAACAGAACAGGAAATTAGTGATGGTCAGCAGAGGCAACAAGGGTCCCACAGACGCCCCTGTGGGGTGAATCCCTCCTTCTCTCTGGCCTCAGTTTCCCCATCGGTAGCATGGGGCCAGCAGGCTCTAGGGTCTCCCAGTGGTAGAGCCCCATAGGGCCCTGTCAAGTGATGGTGATGAGATTTCTGTCCTGACCCTACCACCAGCGGGCTGTGTGAACTTGGGCTAGTCGCTCAGCCTCTCTAAACATCAGTTTCTTGATCTGAAAGTAGAGATGGGGTCCGTCCCTTCTTCACAGGGCTGTGGATGGAAAGGATAAGCGCTTGTGCAGGTTTTGGAGTAAGTGAGGCTCTGAAAAGAAAGGAGGGCTGGTCCGTGCGACAGTGGAACCACATACGGCAAGTGTGAAACTCATGCAAATTCAATCAGACAAACAAGGCCACGAGGGAGAGCGTGGAATCGCAGTGCAGACACGAAGGCCACTCTGCCCAGGAGCTGCTCGCTGTCGCTGGTCGGCACAGGCTCTGGGTGGGTGAGATTAGAAACCCGAATCTGCTGTTCCTTCTGTGGGCTCCAGCCCCCAGTTTCTCCTGGCATGAACCCGGTGTGATTCTCTGAGCATTTTGCACATAAAAAGGCTCCTAATCAAAAACCAACCCTTCATCTGGTGCTGCACCAGAGAAGCAGAATTTTGGCCCTTTATGATCTTTGTTTCCCTGAAGCCCTGATGCAGCCCTAACAGGGCTCCACTGACAAGTGTCGTTTCAGAAAATCAGGATTCCTGGCCTCCTGACCCAGCCTCCCAACAGAGGCCGAGGGAAGGAAAATACAGAAAGCTCCCCAAAGGCAGTGGAGCTACTGTGTTTGCTATAAATTGATGAGAATGTTAGGGACCATTAAAGGGAATCACTGTTAATGGAAAAAAAGGGAACATCTGACTTCCTAACGGCACTAAATTGGTCTGTCAGTTTCCTTATCTGGAAAATAGAGTGATGACGGACCCCATGATTGAGGATGTAGGGAAGAAGTGGGGTCTCCCATGTAAAACTCTTGTCCACAGATCTACACGGGGTAAGAGGTGGCTGTCCCTGTTTTTATCATCAGTGAAGTCCCAGCACCTCCCTGGGATCCCCGTGCCCACTGGACCCTCGCAAGGCAGGGTTCCCCAAGGTGGGCCTCGCTCTTGCCTCCATTTCTCAGTACATAGGGACTGTGATCAGAGGTGCTCACGGGTCCAAGAGGGCCCACGAGTGGGTCTGAGGCTGGCATAAAGGGAACAGTCTCTGAAGCCAGCCGCCTGAGGCAAGTTCAGGCTCTGCTGTAAAGTGGGAGCAATAATACAGGCCCACCAGCCTGCATCTGCGATTCCAAAAAGTATTTGTAAATTTCCAGCAAATGCATATGCTGCAAATCCTGACCTGAACGAATATGAGACTATTTATAATCTTCACGCATCCCACTTGGTGTGAAAATTCATATGTTTCGCTGCAGAACCCATCATATGTTTGCTGTTTGCTGCTGGGGCTCTCCAGATGCAGGGGGACAGTAGGGTGCCTCAGGGACACTGGCGAACCTGGACAGAACTGAGCTGACTGCCCTAGGGCTCATGGCAGTGCAGCCCCGCGTGACCAGAAGCAGAGTTAGTCAGTCAGTAATGTCTGACTCTGTGACCCCGTGGACTGTAGCCCATCAGGCCCCTCCGTCCATGGAATTCTCCAGGCAAGAATACTGGAGTGAACACAGGCAAGAATAATGGAGTAGCCATTCCCTTCTCCAGGGGGTCTTCCCGATACAGGGATTGAACCCGGGTCTCCTGCATTACAGGCAGGTTCTTTATCGCCTGAGCCACAGAAAACTCATTTTTCAAAAATATCTCGATCTTGGGATTTTTTATAAAAAAGAAAAGCAAGGGACTTCCCTGGTGGTCCAGGGGTTAAGACTGTGCTTCCACTGCAGGGGACACAAGTTTGATTCCTGGTCAGGGAACTAAGATCCTGCATGCTGTGTATGAGAATGAAAAATAAATAAGAAGAGGAAAAAGAAAACAAAAAGAAACCTTTTAAAATAACGGGCTCCCCTCCCCAATTGTTTAACACTCTGCTGAGCAAATAAAACTCATCTGTGGCCTGATGCAGCTCTAAGTGTTGCAGTAGAGGGAGCCGAAGAGAGAACCATCCAGAATGGGCAGGAGGAGAAGGGCACGACAAAGGATGAGATGGCTGGATGGCATCCAGGACTCAATGAATGTGAGTCTGAGTGAACTCCGGGAGTTGGTGATGGACAGGGAGGCCTGGCGTGCTGTGATTCATGGGGTCACAAAGAGTCAGACATGACTGAGCGACTGAACTGAACTGAACTTCTTTATCTTCTTTATGGTCCAACTCTTACATCCATACATGACTATCGGGAAAGCCATAGCTTCTGTCTCTTATACACATCTTCATAATTGACTGGGCCCCAAATATTCAGAATTTAAATNTTCTTTATCTTCTTTATGGTCCAACTCTTACATCCATACATGACTATCGGGAAAGCCATAGCTTTGACTATAAGACCTTTGTTGGCAAAGTGACATCTCTGCTTTTTAATATGCTATATAGGCTTGTCATAGCTTTTCTTTCAAGGAGCAATCATCTTTTAATTTCATGGCTTCAGTAACCATCTTGGTTTGATTTGATGAAATGTGTTTAAAATGGTTTTGGAGCCCCCCCAAATAAAAGCCTGTTATTGTTTCCATTTTTTTTTTCCCCATCTATTTGCCATTAAGTGATGGGACCAGATGCTGTGATCTTAGTTTTTTGAAAGTTGAATTTTAAGCTAGATTTTTCACTCTCCTCTTTCATTTTCATCAAGAGACTCTGGTTCCTTTTCACTTTCTGCTATTATGGTGGTATCATCTGCATCTTTGGTTGTTGAAATTTCTCCCAGCAGCCTTGATTTCAGCTTGTGATTCATCCAGCCCAGCATTTCACATAGACATACTTTGTCGAATATATTGATTTCAAAGTAGAAATTAGTTTATGGCTCAATAGTATGTTATAATTAAACTGTTATGATTGTGACTTTTTAAATTATAGGCATAAATTCATATTTGCTTTGATTTTTTAACATATTTCATATGAAACTAACTTCAATCTATGAGATTGCCAAAATATTATAAATGGAAAAATTTAAATTAGATTAAGTGAATTTTCAGTATTACATCTTTAGAAAGTAGAAGGTATTTATGGTATTTAGAAAGAGCCAGGTATTTTTGACTCTTTAAGTCCAGTGTTCCTAAGTATTCAGCTTTATTATGGAGATCACAGAATTAACTAACTAAACTATTAGAGAAAACATATTGATTCCACAAACTAATTAGAGCCATATTAACTCTTATGTGATCTTAAAAATGAGGAGCGTATACTATTTTGATTTTTGCATTTCAAGCAGATTCCATTTTCTAGAGTCAGGTAAAATTTTCTTGCCAGGATTTTATGCTTTTAGTTGAAGAGGTTATTGTATTTAACTTATTGTAGTCTGGTACATTAAATATTCATTCATTCAAGGAAACTTAGATGGAGTCAAGAAGTAGAAAATTTTGTTTTTGTGCATTCTGAAGGAATAATTTCACTATTGAGAAAGTAGTATTGGTTTATTAATAATTGTGGGCCTTTTGAAGATACCTTACTTATATTGAAAATTGTTTCAATATATGCTGAGAATGATCTTGAATAATTAAATTTCATTCTAGGCTTTTATCTGTAAGAAACATATAAGTTGATGTGAATATATTATAATGCATATAAATACAGTACATATAAAATTAAGTAAAGGTTACCTACCAGGTAACTAATAATATCTACATAGTGTTGCATCATTAAAACAATGGTGGTTTTTAGTTACAAAAGTGAAATGATGTTTCTCTTTAGTTGCTAAGTTATTTCTGACTCCTGTAGCCCCATAGGCTCCTCTATCCATGAGATTTCCCAGGAAGAATACTGGAGCAGGTTGCCATTTCCTTCTTCAGGCCATTTTCCCAACCCGGGGATCAAACCCACATCTCCTTCATTGGCACACAGATTCTTTCCTGCTGAGCCATCAGGGAAGCCTGCAAGGATGAATAGAACTTTCCAAATAGCTATTTACCATACAGGCTTTTGTTGAATCAATGGGGAACAGATCCTTAAAGGTGACAACATGCTTTGTTTTCTTTTAAATGTAATAAATTATTTGTGATAGAAGTTTTTATAAGTAGTTTTCCTTACCTATAATACTTAAATTATATAAACTGATTATCTTTATTATTAGACCATTTATAGAACTATGTACAACTTTATAAGATGAAAAATTTAGACAACCAAATGACATTTTTTTTTTTCAGGCAAATTGCAGTGATTTTAGAACTGGTGTTTTCTTATAAGAAAATACTTTTATGTTATTTTGACTGTGTAGGTTATGGATCATTACCTGCAAAAACATCAGGCTTATGTCTCACATGTTTATATCTAGGCTTGCAGGATAAGGGGAGGTCTAGGTTAGCATTTATTGAGATGTGGTTCACGAACTTTCAGGAGTCCCTTAGACTCTTGTGGGCTTCCCTGGTGGCTCGGAGGTTAAAGCATCTGCCTCTAATACAGGAGACCTGGGTTCGATCCCTGGGTCGGGAAGATCCCCTGTAGAAGGAAATGGCAACCCACTCTAGTATTCTTGCCTGGAGAATCCCATGGATGGAGGATCCTGGTGGGCTACAGTCCTAGACTCTTGTAGGGGACCTGCATGATCAAACTATTCTCATAATAATAACAATAATAATAATAGTCCACTACGAATTTGGGCTTCCTTTGTGGCTCAGACGGTAAAGCGGCTGCCTACAATGTGGGAGACCCGAGTTCGATCCCTGGGTTGGGAAGTTCCCCTGAAAAAGGAAATGGCAACCCACTCCAGTATTCTTGCCTGGAAAATCCCATGGACAGAGGAGCCCGGTAGGCTACAGTCTATGGAGTCGCAAAGAGTCGGACACGACTGAGCAACTTCACTTCACTTCATGCTGATATTTCCAATGAAAACATAAAAGCAACGGTGAGTACACTGTTGGCACTCCTTAAAATCAAGGTGATGGCACCATCACCTAAGAGAGAAGTTAAGAAATATGAATGAAGCCTACAGTTACTGCTATTAGATATTTGAAACAATTTTGTAAAGGCTTGCTTCTTTCTATTTGGTATTCTGATATCTCCTGTTTATTTCATTTTCTGATTTTTATGTAACTTTGGTACAAGTAGAATCATTTTCTTATTTTAAGAGCAGTAAAGGTTGAATGTTTATGGCTCAGTTGGTAAAGAATCTGCCTGTAACATGGAAGACCTGGGTTTGATCCCAGGGTTGGGAAGATCCCCTGGAGAAGGGAAAGGCTACCCACTCTGGTATTCTATCCTGGAGAATTCCATGGGGTCGCAAACAGTTGGACACAACTGAGTGAGTTTCACTTTCACTTTTCAAAGGTTGAATGTTGAGAAAATAGAGAAACTTGATGTGAAATAGGGGTAAAGGAAGCTTTACACAGGGCAAGTTCAGATTCATTTGTCTATGGAAAGAGCACGGAGATCAGACTGAGACTTCATTTTATGGACCAGCTACCACGTGAAATTCCTTTTTAAGCATCTCTTAATTAAAGCAGCTTGGTGTCATGACAAACGGGAAAGGTTGAGTCCCTTTTCTTGTCTCTGCTCAAGCTCCCTAGCACTGCCTCTCCTCAACCCCAAGGTGCCCATACTGTGTTGTTTGGACAAAGACAAGAAAAGTCTTAGCCCCTTCATCATTTAGTACCATCAAGTCATACCTTTTAGCCCCACAACCTTTCATTTATACCCAGTGATGGAAATCTTATCCTTTGAAATTTACCTTATGAAATTCATTGCTGCTGCTGCTAAGTTGCTTCAGTTGTGTCCGACTCTGTGCAACCCCATAGACGTCAGCCCACCAGGCTCCCGCATCCCCGGGATTCTCCAGGCAAGAACACTGGAATGTGTTGCCATTTCCTTCTCCAGCATATGTTGATAAAACAGGGGAAGGAAGACGCTAAAATCTATGTCCTTGTAAACAGGGACACTGTGATATTCTTAAGAGAGTATCTCCAGACCACTGTTTATACACTTGTTTTAATGTACCTGGATGTGAATTTGGATGTGTAATCTGGAAGTAAAACTGGAGCAAAGCTCGATTGTTTTACATATTAAAAAGATACAGGTATTTAGCAGATGAATAGGGAAAGAGGGACCAGAGTGAAAAAGGACCAGAGGAAAACAAAACCATACCATGATGGGAAGGGCTTTGATGATCAGAATTACTGCTGGAGTAGTTTTTGTTTGCTGTGTGTAGTGTGAAAGAATATTCTTTACCATCGTCTTAACGGTATAACTGTTTAACAGTTATTCAGTAAAATGCACACTTCTCTCTATGAATTTTTGTGATTAGATTCTTTTAGAGGATGCAAGAAAATAGGAATTGTATGTGTGAACTGATAAGCAATAAGAAGCTTCTTCTGTAAATAGCAGCTCAAGGAATGGTAGACAGTTAATATCACAGTCCTAATTTCAGTTTCCAGGAAAGGACTCTGACTGCCTCAGTTTGTCTTTTTCACCCTTCCTGCACCTGTACATTGTGGCTTCACGGTACAATTGAGTCTTCTAGTAGGAACATGACTTCTCATGCATCCATATAAATGAGGTATTGTTCTTTAACAAGCAGGAGGTGGGGAACTGAACTTTTAAATTAACTGGTGTTTCTTTTCTTTTCTTTTTTTCTTACAACATTTCAGCTAATAAGCTATTGAGGCCAGGATTCAAATTTTAGTACATGGGACTTGAGATCAAAATCACTTCCATTTTGCCTCCTTCTAAGAACACTTGTGTAGAAGCAGAAAATCCAATAAAACATGGAAAAATTGATATGTAGTAGATAGGTAAGAATATGAGAAATGGCTGCATGGTTGGGCTATCCCAATTTGGGAAATTATTTTAGGGTCATTAGTTTTGACTGCATGTACTCTTTGTAAGAAAATTGAATGTTTTGTGACCAGTTATTATAGGGAAAACAATTATTGGAAGCAGTTGAAAAGTAATTAGAAAAAAGAAATTAATTTATTTGCTTAGCAAGTAATTACATGAATAAAATTTCCTTTTTAGTTTTAATGATGATATAATTTTAAGACTTACTGTAAAATTGAAAATAGATTCAGGTCCACTAATTGGTGATTTGTTTCAAAATTTGACTTTTTGTTTCTTTTATTGGTTAAATGATTTTAAAATTTCTCTAAAATCCTAGTTTTCTATTAACAAAGTCTTGTTTCATGTTGCTTAAAAAATAGTAATAAAAGACTAGTGTGATTCCTTACCAGTGAGCCACTAGGGAAACCCTACAGTTAAATAATTATGAGTAATAGAGAGTTTTAAAAGTAGTGAAAGAGCTGTTGCTATTTTCAATTTTTTAATATTTGGTTTAATTTTATTTTCACTTGTCTTCTCCTATTTAATTTTATCTTTTTCAATCACAAATGAGAAACTTTCCATATTCTTCCTTAGAAGTGGAGCTAAAAGTCAGCTGAGAGGCAGTACTGTTTCTAATGTTTTGACTGTCTTAGAGTACTGTAACTCCATTATTTAGAAAGATGCAGTGGCATTTCACTTTAGAGTCTGATAAAAACTTATATTCTCATCAAACTAAAAGAGAACAAATTTATTAGACTGTATTTTGTCTGGGTACATTAGCACCATTGTCATCTGTGATGCCTGATGGAGAAGAGTATGATGTTACTGGAAAGAAAAGATATTCCTACTGAGTTGTCCTTGTTGTTTAGTTCTTTAGTCATGTCAGACTCTTTGCGACCCCATAGACTGTAGCCCCAAAGAAGGCAATGGCAACCCACTCCAGTACTCTCGCCTGGAAAATCCCATGGACGGAGGAGCCTGGTAGGCTGCAGTTCATGGGGTGGCTAAGAGTCGGACACGACTGAGCGACTTCACTTTTCACTTTCATGCATTGGAGAAGGAAATGGCAGCCCACTCCATTGTTCTTGCCTGGAGAATCCCAGGGATGGCGGAGCCTGGTGGGCTGCTGTCTATGGGGTCGCACAGAATCAGACATGATTGAAGTGACTTAGCAGCAGCAGTAGCAGACTGTAGCCCACCAGGCTCCTCTGTCCATGGGATTTCCCAGACAAGAATACTGAAATTCCTACTGAGTAGAAGTTGAGAAATTATAAAATTAAAGCACAGAAGTGTCCTCAGGAATCTAAGTTAACCCCTTTTCATCTCACAAGTGAACTAATTGTTCAGAGAATTCTAACTTGCTCAAGGTCTTATTGCTAGTTCTCCCTCACTTTTTTTTAGCAAGTCATTGAAAATGACTTAATTGTCTGAAAATGAAGTTTTTATTTAAATTTAATGCTAAAAAATTAAATATGAAGGTATGGTAACTGTTGAAGAGTAATGTGGCTGAGAAATGACCCTTTCTCTCTAGTGTTTAGGAGAAGGGAATGTTTTCCACATGTTGTAACTTACAAGAAATAGAAAACATTTTCAACCTTGTCACCAGTTTTCATTGTGGCAGAACCTCTCAGAAGCAGTGGTAGCAAGGCCACGTGCCAGTGGAGACTGACTGTGATGTGACTTTGGTACCCAAGCCAAAATGCTTGCTTAACATCCACATTGTTTTCCAGTTAGCTGCTTCTAAAAACAATTTAGGGCATGATGTCTTATGATACTTTCAATCAGATGTCTGTTGGTAGACTAAAAATTCATACAAATGATACACTATAATATAGCAAATCAAATTTTAGTGTGATTCCACATGTTTAAACACTTGTGTTTCTCAAGTACCGTTAAAACTTGTGTATATATGTACACACACACACACATATATATGAAGTTTATCAAAGGGATAAATTAAAATATCAAGTAATGCTTTCTTAAGTTTCACTCTCCAGACTTTCAGTTATTTTAGCTCTTTCTTTTAGTATTACCTCCACACATTTGATATTTAGTTAGTAATTATTTTCTGTTTCAATTGAAGGTTTAGTTCACCTATATAACTACCTATTCCTTTTCCATTTTTCTGTTTTTATTATACTTTGTTTATTTAGTTTAATGTTTACTCAATATTATGATATATAAATTAACAGCTGGAAGACTCAAGTCTGTAATCATCTCTTCTCTCCTTTCTTCTTCCCTTCTTTTGAGGTTATAATTGTTTTTCTTTTTTTTATCAGAGAGTAAATTTTTTAAAATTAATTTATTTTAATTGGAGGCTAATTACTTTTCAATATTGTAGTGATTTTCGCCATACATTGACACGAATCAGCCATGGGTGTGCATGTGTTCCCCATCATGAACCCCCCTTCTATCTCCCTCCCCATCCTAACCCTCAGGGTCATCCCAGTGCACCAGCCCTGAGCACCCTGTCTCATGCATCGAACCTAGACTAGTGATCTGCTTCACATATGATGATATATATATTTCAATGCTATTCTTTCAAATCATTCCACCCTCACCTTCTCCCACAGAGCCCAAAAGACTGTTCTATACATCAGTGTCTCTTCTGCTATCTTGCATATAGGGTCATTGTTACCATCTTTCTAAATTCCATATATATGTATTAGTATACTGTGTTGGTGTTTTTCTTTGTGACTTACTTCACTCTGTATAATAAGCTCCAGTTTCATCAACCTCATTAGAACTGATTCAAATGTGTTCTTTTTAATGGCTGAGTAATATTCCATTGTGATTGTTTTTCTTTTCAAAACTTCTTATAATACCAAACACTTGCCTTTTTTTATCAGCCTGGTTCTGTTTTAAGTATTTCACATATATTTGCTCAATTTATCCTCATAAGAATCTTATAGACACTATTATCATTATTTTATAAACAGGGGAACTAAAGACCAGAGAAGATGAGTCAATTGTAAAAGGCCACACAGTTTCTAATGAAGGATGGAGCTAAGATTTGGACCTAGACAGTGTGCTTCCAGAGTCATACTACTAAACACAATATTAGCTCCTTGTTACATTTAGTTTAACAAAATCTCAATAATATGAGAAATGCCAATCATTTATTTCCCATCAGGAAAAGTTACCTCCCAGAGTTTATTTTACTTCATTTTATTTTATTTAGCAAAGAAGAAAAAGACTATTAAACCATGTTTCCAGGTGACTGGCAAATGAGCATTATCATTTGGACCTGTTACTCTTCCAAAAATGTCATCTGATCAGGAGTCTGATGACATAAGGAATAATAGAAAGCTTGTTTTAGGTTAAGGGAGAAACTTAGGAAACTGTTTCAAGGGGACTTTCCTCATCAGTCCAATCCCCTCAGTTTTCTCAGTCAGCCCTAGAACCTTCCCTTATTTCCTGTGTTTTGTTGACAGCTGAGGTCTCAATTTAATCGTGATGAATTTTTTTTAAGTAATGATTTTTATTGTTTCATAGTTTCAGTTTCCTGTGCACTTTCTGATTTCTGGCTGTGACACAGCTGCCCATCTGGTTAAATTTTTCTGTGTGGTCTTCCTTTCAGACCTGTCTGCTTTTCTGTCTTCCCCTCCCTGTTGAGTCTCAGCACCCTTTCTCCACACAAAAGCAGAAGGAAGTCCACCTGCTGTCAGACAGTCGACCATTCTTAACCTGCAGGCTCTCTGTTCTGCCACCTCCAGGCGGCTATCCTCAGCAATGCATAAGGATGAACTTAGCATCAGGGCTCAGGTGTCAGCCATTATGTTCTCAACTTCTGGCACTTTCATTTGAATAAACTTAAAAAAAATGCTTAGATTAATCTTACTGTCAAGAATAAATGACAGGATTGGCTTTATGGTGTAGGAAGTTGGGAGAGCTATTTGCCCTAATTTAATCAATTTTTTTCCATAGTAGAAACTAATAAATTGAACCTCTGAGTAAAGCTTTTAGCCTGTTGACAGTATTTTTATTATAGTAAAGTATGCATATGTAAGGGCTTCCCTTATAGTTCAGTTGGTAAAAAATCCGACTGCAATGCAGGAGACCCTGGTTCGATTGCTGGGTTGGGAAGATCTGCTGGAGAAGGGATGGGCTTCTCAACTGCAGTATTGTTGGCTTCCCTTGTGGCTTAGCTGGTAAACAATACGCCTGCAATGGGGGAGACCTGGGTTCGATCTCTACATTGGAAAGATCCCCTGGAGAAGGGAAAGGCTACCCACTCCAGTATTCTGGCCTGGAAAATTCCATGGACTTTATAGTCCATGGGATCACCAAGAGTCGGGGACGACTGATTGACTTTCACTCCCTGATCCTCCTTTGCCCCAGCCCTGGAAACTACCATCTACTTTCTGTGTTTACCAAATTCTAGACATTTTATATAAGTGAAATAGTATTTCACCTAGCTTAATGTCTTCAAGGTCATCCATGTTGCAGCATGGGTCAGAATTTTCTTACTTTTTAAAGCTGAATAGTATCCCATTGTGTATATATGTCACATCTTGTTTATCCATTCATCTACCTATGGACACTTTAGTTGCTTCCACATTTTTACTTTTATGAATGAATAATCCTGCTGTGAATACTGTTATACAGATATTTGTTCAAGTCCCTGTTTTAATTTATTTTGGGCATATATCCAGACAATGACTGCAGAATTTTATAATCCCACCATTGATGCACAAAGTTTCTAGTGTCTCCACATTCTTGTTAACATTTGTTTATGTATGTATTTCCTGCTTCGTAACTTAATAACATCCATCCTAATGGTTAGGTATCATATTGTTTCACTGTGGTTTTGCTGACCTGATAACTCTTAGAGCTAAGATTATAAGACGTTTCCAAAGACCTCTTCTGCTATGGCAACCTTCTTAAATATTGTGAGAAATTATATATATTATATAAAATATCAGTGAAATAAATGGGTAGTAAAAATATGCTAGAACCACAGATCTAATATCTCCAAGAGAGAGGAGATGCAGCTGGCCCAGGGTTTAAGTTGCTGATTATTGTTGGAACCGATAATGTGAATGACACTGGTCACTTAAAAAAAAAAAAAAAAAGTCTTTTGTCTTCTGGTTGTTCACAATGGGGTTGCATTATGAGCTTAAACTGCACAACTCTGCTCTTAAATACTATCTCATACTGTCTTCTAAATGTTTAATGTCAAATTTTATTGCTTCTATTAGAATTTAGGCTCTTTGAGATCAGAGGCCTGTGTCATGATTCTTAATGCTTCATAGAATAGATATTGCTGAAGAGAAAAGGTTAAATATAGTCTTTGTTTGCATTGTGGTAGCTATATTATTAAAAAATGAGCTGTTTTTTTCAAACATTAAAAATTAAAAGTTATAACAAAATTGAAAGAAACTCACACTCTTGGTGATCCTGTCAGAATACTTTTTACAGGCAGCTTGTGGAAGAGGGTATATAGAACTAAAAGGAATTCCTTATTTAGTGAGTTGTGGTATTGTAGTTTTTTGGGCTAAAAGCAATATCTGTCTGTACATCATGGGTTTTTACTTTATCCTTTATCCTTGATGAGTTTTTACTTTATTAGTGACTTGATCAATTGTTGCCCACTTCTCATCTTTATTTTATTATTTTAGTAACCTGGATCCTATATTCATCTCCCATACATACATTTTTTTTTTTTCAGGTTGGTTTTGGGGGAGGAGATCCCAAAATCCATGTTGTTTCACAATGGTGTCAGGAACTCAAGGCCATCTCTGCACATTATATATATATTTTTTTTTTTGCTGGAAAGCCTGATTCCCATCATTAATCTTCTCCTTCCCTCTTTCCTTTTCTTCTTTCTCCTCTTTCTGGGTGTTCAAAGTGTTGTTCTGTTTAATTTTCTATAAAAAAATATATAGCTTTTTTATTAAAAAAACATTTTTTGGTATATTTATAGGATAGAATTTCATTTATAGGTAAATTTAGGAAGAACTGAAAAGGATTTGTTCAATTGTAGGTGTTCATGATATTTCTAAAATGTCTAATAAAGTTCTATGTATTTCTTGGTGACTTTATCTAAGGTATTTTGCTATTATTTGTAGTTATTGCTATTGAAAGTAGTACAAGTTCTCTCTTCCTTCTAANTAGGTAAATTTAGGAAGAACTGAAAAGGATTTGTTCAATTGTAGGTGTTCATGATATTTCTAAAATGTCTAATAAAGTTCTATGTATTTCTTGGTGACTTTATCTAAGGTATTTTGCTATTATTTGTAGTTATTGCTATTGAAAGTAGTACAAGTTCTCTCTTCCTTCTAAATATAAAAGCTGTTGATTTCTTCATATTAAATTTGTATTCCATAATCTCACTGAATTATCTTGCTCTCAGTAATTTTTACAACTGATTTTCAAGGATTTTCAGGTATTTCCTCAATAAATAGTGACATCTTTAACACTGTTGCAATTTTAGACATCATATTTCATTCTCTGTGTGCAATGGCTTATACATCTAGGACAGTGTTAAATAATGGTAGTGTGTGTGGCCTTTCTTGTCCTTTTTGTAATTTTAGTAAGAGTGATATTATTAACTTTACCATGAAACATCCTGAGCTTGAATGTTTATGGAAGTTTTTGCTATTCCTATTTTATAACTTGATTCAAAATAAAAATGGCTGTTGAGTTTATCAAATGTCTTTTCAACATCTATATAAACAGTCTTATGTATTTGTGTAAATATATACATATATGTTATATATACGTGTTTATATTCGTATATGTTTATGTAATTTTGCCCAAGGGAGCTACACTTGAATGTGCATGAACACTTTATCCTTATGTAAATATGTTCATATTTACATTTTATTAAAATAAAATTTCTCTTAGAATGTTTCTATTATTTCTATATCTACCTGCCTTATCTCTTTGACTTCTATGTGCTATATTTTCATCTTATGTTTAAATTTTGATTCATGGTATCTAAGTATTTTGCTAAGGGCAAAAAGCTGAGGCTTCCATGATTCATTTNAATTGGTTGTTCCCAATTCATCACTCACCTTTCAAAGTAAAAGATGCTCAGTCAAGTCCAACTCTTTGCCTCCATGAATTATAGAGTCCATGGAATTCTCTAAGCCAGAATACTGGAGTGGGTAGCCTTCCCCCTCTCCAGGGGATCTTCCCAAGCCAGAGATCGAAACCAGGTCTCCTGCATTGCAATCAGATTCTTCAGCAGCTGAGCCACAAGGGGAGCTTTGCATAACAAAAAGTGTGACATAAGTAATATTTCTTGAAAATTGTTGCAACTATCTGGTCCATAGGTTGGATGAGCAACATAGTATTCAGTGGCAGATGCACTACTTCGACACTGAGATGAAAGTTTTCCATGGATAGGGGATGGCCTGGAGCATTATCAGGTAGCAAAAGAATGTTGAATGTGAGGTTCTTCTTTAAGCAATATTTCTTTACCTCTGGGATAAAGTGGTAGAAAAACCAGTTCTGGGAAATAACCTTGTATAACCCAGGCTTTGGGGTTATACTTCCACACAACAGGAAGAGAGCCCTTGACTATATTTCTAAGGATTTTGGGGTTATCTCTGTGAGAACTCTCTAAATTAAGAGAGACTTCAGTTTCATATTGCTGAAAGCATTGCCACCAAACAATAGAGTTAGCCTGTCCGTTGCTGCTTTATGGCCTGACATAAACTTTTCCTCCTTTGGTGTCACTTTGGCCTGGCATCCTCTTCCAGTACAGTCCTGTCTCATCCACATTAAAAACTTGCTTGGGTAAATAAGTGCCTTCATCAGTAATTTCTTGAAGCATTTCAGGAAAATCCCGGGCAGCTGGAATATTTGCTTCTGCTGCCTCACCACTTGCATTTATGCTGTGAAGGTTGGCTCTAGCCTTCAACCTATGAAACAAGCCATGGCTGGCACTAAAAGATGTACCCTCTGATTCTTCACCAGGTTTCTTCTTCAAGTCTTCCTAACCCATTTAGCTATCTCTTCAGTCAGCATTAAGCTGAGTGGGACTTGATGCTGATGCTGATCCTGCATCTACACAGTGAGATGTTTCTCATCTCCACCATCACTTTTCCATGCTTCTTTGATATTATTGTGCACATCATTGGCAAATCAGACTTCACATGTTCTGTGACTTTGTCTTTGTTCTTTAGAATTACGTTCATGGTTGAACAATTTATGTTATAAGAATGAGTGACATCTACCATCTTTTTGCTTTGCTCCACTCTCTCAATTGTTTTTACTTTTGTTTCCATTATTATTGTTTGGCACATAGCAGCACCAGCTACATCATTGCTGTTTTTATGCGTGTTTCTGGAAATCCTAGGCTTGAAATAAATAAGCTGTAATAATGTAATCTATGCAGTATTTTACAGTATAAGTAAACAAAAGCACAACCACTTGTAGAGGATGCACGCATGTGACAATATATGTCAGACATGTGAACTAACTTATGTGATTGGCCTTGTGAATATAGCTTTGTATCTTTGAAATTTCATAGCTTGAATGTTCATATGTAGGGGACTTACTGTATTTATTTTGCATTTTCCTATACAAACATACCAATGATAAAATTTATTTTATAAATTGGGCACAGTGAGAGAAGATCCAATTTGCCAGCATCACTGGCCTTGTGCTTTGAGCCCACTGTTAAGTAAAATAAGGGTTACTTGAATATAGGTCCTGAGATACCCAACAGTCAGTCTGATAACAGAGGCCACTACTGAGTGACTAATAGGTGAGTGGCATATTCAGAGTGGATATGTTGGACAAAGAAATGAGTAAGGTGCCTGCATCAGTAAGGGACAACGTCCAACCAGGGAAGCAAAGCTTCAGTGGAAATTCTGTCTTCACCCCCATGTAGAGCAGGGAAGGACACCTCCAGTGTAAAAAAACCATGGCTATGGATGCCACTTTTTTCTCTTGTACAGATGGAAGCTAACAGTTCCAGAACCACGCTTTTACAGTGAATTTTTAAAAACTGGGACAAATTTGATCTTCCAAATTTAAAAGACTCACCTGAACTTCTTCTGTGATACCAAATGGTCATAGTATCCTTTGGAAGACAGGGGATGCTGGTCTGTTGAACTGTCATTTAATTATAATACTGTTTTATAACTAAAACTGGTTCTGTAGAAAACAAGGGAAATGGGTAGAGGTGACATATGTGTTGCTTTTTATCCTTCTGCAAGACATGCCAGACTTATGTCCGAAGGGTGCAGGTTTGGTTATAAAACCTTTAGCTGCCTCCTATCCTCTTACTTTGCCCCTGTGTCTGGGGCTCCCAACTGAACAGGCTGAGAATCAGGACACCCTTCCAGGAGGGGTTGCCTCAGTCTTGGTGGAAATTCAAACAGTATCAATTGTGGTTGAGACTATCGCGAGGATCCAAAAAGTACATAGAAGCCTTTACAGGACTAACTTGACTTTATGAATTTACTTGGATAAATGTAATGCATGTATTGGGACAGATGCTGACTCCTTACTCAAGAGCTCAAGTTTTGGGGGAAGCTACTACTTTTGGAGATGAATGGCTTGAATGTAAGGGAAAAGAGGGAACATGAAATAACCCTCCTCCCTACTGTGGAGCCAAGCAGTTCCCATAACACAGCCAATTTGCTGGATGCATTCTTCAAGGACTCAAATGAGCACATGCTAAGACTTTAGACTATGCTAAGTTGACTGACATAGAACAGGGAGAGAAGGAAACACCAGGTAAATTCCTAGACAGACTACCGGAGGCTCTCCACAAGTTTATTAACATTGATCTCAAAAGTGCAGAGGGAGAAATGACCTTAAAAGATAGATTTCTCACTCATTTGGCTCCAGATAGCCACCATAAGTTATGAAAACAGGCATTTGGACCAAATCAGTCTTTAGAAAAACTGTTGCAGCTGGCTCAGATGGTATAGTATGGTAGAGAATATGAGGAGGAAAATAAGAGGCAAAAAAGAACCAGGCAAAAGACTGAAGCCCCAGCATGGCTGTTAGATCCATTCTGAAATAGCCTGAGAAAAAATGCCCAGAGGGACCCAGGTGAAGGGATGGACCTGTTATTGCTGTGGAAGGAGGGACATCTCAAGGGGTATCTCAGGCATCCAAGCTGTCCCCAGATACATGTCTGGTCTGCAGAGGACCACACTGGAGAAGAGACTGCCCTCTGAGATGTAGGTGGGGTCAGACTCTCAGGACAATCAGGACTGAAGGTGCCCGGGGGTCTTCATGCAAGCCCCTGTCTGAACAACACCTGAGGAACCCTGGGTATTAACAACCTTGGGGGACAATCAGCTGATTTTCTTTTGGACACTGGGACAACTTTCTCTGTGCTTACTGAAGCCCCTGACCTGCTTTCCTCCTGATCCACTACTGTAATGAGGCTGTCTGGATGAGCCAAATGCTATTGTATCAGTCATCCTTTAAGCTGCAACTGGGACTCTGAACTGTTTTCTCACGAGTTGCTAACCATGCCAGAGTCTCCCTCACCCCTTCTGGGGAGGGATATACTGAACAAGGTTCAGGCCTCTATTTTTATGAATATGGAACCCACTTTTTAAGTGAACAAAATAAAAATCCTAGTGTGTGGGCTGATGGAAAACTGTTGCTATCAAGCTCAAAGACCCTCACCTATTTTCACATCAAAAGCAGTACCCACTGAAGACCATGGCTAAGGAATGGGTGAAATCTTCCTGCACTGACTTCTCATGATGTAAGTGGGATCTTGAACTCCAAAGTTCAGATCAATAATGCTCCATCTTTAAAGCTACTGAAACTCAAGGGGGTGTAGAAAGCTCTAGGAATATAATATCACTTACGTTGTTCCTAGAGACCCCAATTCTCAGGAAAGTAGAAAAGGCTAATGACATTTTTTAAGAGGCATCTGTGTAAACTAACTCAGGACACACAAGACAGTTGGCTTAAAGTTTTACCCATACCTTTAATGAGGACTCTAACTGCTCCCCAAAATGGGGTTATTTCAATGACAGACCGTTTTTGTGCACAGATATTGTCATAGATCAGGAAGACTTAGTATTAACTATGTGACTCAGCTTTCAGCTTTTCAACCTCCTTATCAATGGAAGACTGCCCATGGTGGGTTTCTCTGCTTCAAGGAAAATACTTTCTTCAATTCTGCGAATACCTTCACCAACAACAATCATGTGTGACACTTCTTCTTGATCTGATGACATCTAACAATCCTAAGATGAACTGATATAACATACTGTACCTACACTATGGACATAATTTGACTTTTAATTTTGATTATATTTTAACTTGGTTTAATGACTAGTTTGCCTTACATCTATCACTGTGTAACTGGATTTGTTTCTAACTATCTGAAAACTTTTAACTTACAAATGGTTGTCCAGGCTCTTACAAGTGCCACAGGCTCCCCCAACTACTACTTGGGGCCCCTGGATTAGAAACTCTTAATGTGGAGGTTAGGAAAATATGTTGCCTCAACAATTTAGGGACAATGCCTCTCAACAGCAGGAAGTATTTATGGAATGGAAACAATGCCCCTTTTCCTTGACAATATAATTCTCCTAAAAAGAGGGAAATGAGAGAGTGAGTTCCTAGGTAGGTTGATAAGAAGTCCGGGGTTCCCAAGGAGAAGAGAAGAGTCTCGAGTTCTCAAGGAGGAGAAAAGGACAAATATATATATATTTTTTCTTTAAGCCCAGAGCTGATGATTGCACAATAGAACAGCTAATCTTCTCAAGGATATGTTTGTCGTTGATCTCTGTACCTATGATTATATAGCAACAATGTATCCTGCTTGAGGACATGTCACTCTTTCTTGAGAACCTTCTGACTAATTCTGTCATCTTAAAATGTGTATTATGGGAGTGGGTCTGGTAAGATCTTTCAATTGTTAGTTCTAATCCTGTTATCTTAAAATTTATATTGTAGGAGTGGGTCTGGAAGGCCTTTACAACCTTGAGACATTCTTTTTTATTTATTGTTAATAAACAATTGATTTCCAGTATTCTGGGAGGTGGATCATAGAGGATCCTACTGTGATTTATGTCAGAGAGTGTTTTGCCTATGTTCTCCTCTAGAAGTTTTATAGTTTCTGGTCTTACATTTAGGTCTTTAATCCATTTTGAGTTTATTTTTGTGTGTGGTGTTAGAAAGTGATCTAGTTTCATTTTTTTACAAGTGGTTGACCAGTTTTCCCAGCACCACTTATTAAAGAGATTGTCTTTACTCCATTGTATAGTCTTGCCTCCTTTGTCGAAGATAAGGTGTCCATAGGTGTGTGGATTNGACTCTGATGCTGGGAGGGATTGGGGGCAGGAGGAGAAGTGGACAACTGACGATGAGATGGCTGGATGGCATCACGGACTCGATGGACGCGAGTCTGAGTGAACTCCGAGAGATGGTGATGAACAGGGAGGCCTGGCATGCTGCAATTCATGGGATCGCAAAGAGTTGGCCATGACTGAGCGACTGAACTGAACTGAACTGAACTGAATTTACTTAAAATTTTATCACAATAGAGGCATTCAGATATATTAAAGTCATTGTGTTAGAATTCTTGATGATATTAACATTTAGTGACTCAAAATTATTTTAACTGTTGATATGGGACAATCAAACCTGCCTCTCAATCTTAGTTTCTAAAGTATAGTTGAATAGTGGGAGATATTAGTGAAATAATGTGGACTAAATGTGACTCAAAAATTTTTATTGAAAGTTTAATAAGCAAAAATGTAACATGGGCTAATCTAAAAGTTTTGACTTTAAAAATAGGTCTAATCTAAAAGCATTTCAAAGTGCTTAATGAATATGTTTTGTCTTTTGTTACAATTGATTTTTGAGGTACCATTATAATGATTTTTATATAAAATCGAAGATTCAATATATAACCTTGTTTTCTAAAATTAATTCTTTTTATGTGAGACAACAAAAGAGACACAGACATATAGAATGGACTTTTGGCCTCTGAGGGAGAGGGAGAGGGTGGGAGGGTTTGGGAGAATGGCATTGAAGCATGTATACTATCATGTAAGAAACGAGGTGCCGGTCTATGTTCGATGCAGGATGCTTGGGGCTGGTGCACGGAGATGATCCAGAGAGACCTTGTAGGGTGGAAGGTGGGAGGGGGATTCAGGATTGGGAGCTCGTGTACACCTGTGGTGGATTCATGTCGATGTATGGCAAAGCCAATAGAGTATTGTAAAGTAAAATAAAGTAAATAAAAAAAATAAAAATAAAATGCAAAACTTCAAAAAAAAAAAGTTTTCTGGTCTGTATCACAAATTTCAACATACTTGAAATTTCTTTTGTCTTTTAGTTAGTATAATGTGTTCAGAATGAAAATGATGGAATTGTAGAGTTGTGTATTGACATTTTCTTTGTTCTCTGACAGTAATGGTATTGCTAGTTATCCATGTAAAAGCAATCAGAAACCTTCCAGACTTCCCTTTTCTTCCCATATTAAATTATCCTGGTTCTTTCTTAGATTCAATCTTCTAATTATCATTTGAAATCATACTTTTTCTGCCCCTGTCTGATATAGACACTCAGTATTTCCCATTTGGACAAAAGTGATAACCTGCTAACCAATATCACTATTTTTAGCCTATTTCTCCTAACAGTCCTTCAAATTGCTAACAATATTATCATTCTAAAGTAGAAATCTAGAATGTTGTAACACTCTTCTGCTTTTTTTTTTTTTTTTAACCTCAGGATAAAGTCTAAATTCCTTAGTTTGTCATTTAAGATTCTTTATTATTTGATCACACCATCCCTGTAAAGCATCCAGGGACAGCTATTGCAGACACTCTGGAATCTTCACTATTTTAAGTAAATCCTATGATGGTTCAAGCTTTGATATCTTTGTAGCCCTTTTGAATATCTGTCTCCTCTTCTCCAATATTTAAGGGAGAGATTTATTTAAATTCCCTTCTCTATGAAACTTGAGTGGTTACTCAGAAGTAAGTTTCCTCCCTCCAGCTCTTTGAGATCTCTGGAGAATATACATAAATTTATGTTCATAACTGTAATACATTCGCTGACATATACTCAATAATATGCATTTCACTTTATATGTGTTGAATGATAGAATGAGTGATTAGATTTTATAGATTAGGGAACTGAAGCATCCGTGGTGAAGTAATAAAAGTTAACAAAAGAGCAGGGTGCACTTAAAACAGGGATACATTTATGAATACGGTGGCTTTTTCACAAAAGCCAAAGAATGTCACTAAAGTATGGGTGTTGCTAAGTTAAATTGTGCATGTGTGCTAAGTTACTTCAGCTGTGTCTGGCTCCGTGCAACTCTACGGACTGTAGCCCCCCATCTCCTCTGTTCATTGGATTCTCCAGGCAAGAATACTGGAGTGGGTTGCCATGCCCTCACCCAGGGGATCTCCCCAACTCAGGGATCTAACCCACGTCTCTTAAGTCTCAGGCATTGGCAGGCAGTTTCTTTACCACTAGTGCCACCTTAAATTAGTTCATCTAAATGGTTGACTTAATGATAATTACACTTAGGAAAAGTTTTGACCATTATCTTTTGAAGTTAGAGTGGGACCAACTGAGAAAGTAGAATTGATTTATATACACTATCATGTATAAAATAGATAGTGGGAAGTTGCTAAATAACACAGGAAGCCCAACCTGTTGCTCTGTGATGACCTAGAGAAGTGGAATGGGGAGAGGGGAGGGAGCCTGAAGAGGGAGGAAATATTTATATATGCTGCTGCTGCTGCCAAGTCGCTTCAGTCGTGTCTGACTCTGTGTGACCCCATAGATGGCAGCCTATCAGGCTCTGCCATCCCTAGG
This sequence comes from Neotragus pygmaeus, assembly GCA_006410875.1. Taxonomy (NCBI): domain Eukaryota; kingdom Metazoa; phylum Chordata; class Mammalia; order Artiodactyla; family Bovidae; genus Neotragus; species Neotragus pygmaeus. The sequence goes on along the minus strand of SJYV01034965.1, from coordinate 12,095 downwards.
ATTCTCCAGGCAAGAACACTGGAGCGGGTTGCCATTGCCTTCTCCAATGCAGGAAAGTGAAAAGTGAAAGTAAAATCGCTCAGTCTTATCCAACTCTTAGCGACCCCATGGACTGCAGCATACCAGGCTCCTCCATCCATGGGATTTTCCAGGCAAGAGGACTGGATTGGGGTGCCATTGCCTTCTCTGATTTATATATGCACATACATACATATTTATGGCTGATTTGCATTGTTGTGTGGAAGAAACCAACTAAAAATTGTAGAACTATTTTTCAGCAATTAAATATTTTTTAAAGGACAAAAAGCACAAGATTTAAATCAGTCTTTTAACGTTTCTTGCTTTTTTTTTTGGTATGGTAAGATGCTCAGATGTGGAAATGACTATTAAAAAGGAAGAAGGTTATTATACTTGGATAGTTCCCTAGAAACTGGAATCACAGCATAAGAGAACCACACAGGAGATTTCAAAATGAGTCAGGAGGCAGAGGGAGTGAGAAGAATTGTGGACAGGAGCCTTATTATAGTTTCCTTAGAAGGAAACAGCAAGGCAGAATGAGCAGTTTTAGGGATGATTAGTTGGAATAATTTCAGCAGACCCTGGGGCATAGGAGCTGCTTGTCTGTTTCCTGACTCTGGGATGATTAGAGCAGGTAGATAATGGCTTGGAGTAAGAGACCCTAATAAAGGAAGGCACTTAGGTTATGGGACCCTAGGTTGACTAGTTTAAATAAAGAAGGTACGCTCACAAGTCAGTAGTTCACTGTCTAAAAATTAGTAAATTTTAAACTCTGGAGGGACAGTCTCTTCTGGGTCAGCAAGGCCCCAAGATGTCAAATCCTCAGAATACAGAAAATGAAAAGCATGGTGAATATGACTTAAGAGGATAGAGCTGTGTGAAATGAACCTCAAACAATAATGAAGTGACTAATAAGAGATGCTCATCACCTCATCCTTGCTTTTTGGCAAGAAAAAAAAAAGTATTTGCAACCAGTTTGGCCTTGTGAACTTACAAAATTAGTCGGTTAGTACCAGCAGTGGTGAGAAACACCTCTGAAAGCAGAGGCTTTGTTTGCAAACTCAGATAGCAAAACCTTGTGATGGAAAACTGGAAGTTCTCTCTAAAGTATAGCAGAGCCAGAAGCTCTAGCAGCGAGTGGCAGAGCAAGCATACCACAGCCATGGTGAATGGCTGTCATGCGTTGGTTATCTGTTTTCATGGCCAAGATCCTTAAGAACCAGAGAGGATGGAAGAATGGCAGGGTCTGTATGATGTTTGTTTCCACACCTTTTGTGATCTGGATAATCCTTTGTATTACCAAATTACTGTCTATTCTGGGGTGAGCTCACTTTATTTTGCTATTTTTATGATAAAGAATGATGATTTAAAACTTTGAAGGAAGGTAAGGCAAAAGACAGAAGAGTATTTTTCAGCCACTCCAGTTCAGAGCCATTCATAAGTACGGCCTATTGGCCTATTAGCCCATCCATCATCCTCTTGTGTGATTCATCAATCCACTTTTATTCATGAATAAATTATTGCCTTCCATTTGCACTCCACTGAGGTGTTAGTGCCAGAGATTCATGGGGTTTGCTAGTGGATTTCTTCATGTTAATGCCCAAAGGAGGGACATGAATGAATGGAACCGCAGGAAGCCAAGCATTCGTAGCCTGAATGACACCATCTTAAATACTTAAGGGGTCAAGATGATGGGTGGGGGGAAGTATTCCCTTATTTAAAGGATGATTCACTAGCTCAGGAGTCCTGTTTCAGTTAAAAATCTCATTTGTGTGTACTTTTAGTCCCCATAGAAAATTAAATAGAAATTTGTGGTCAAATTACTTTCTCAACTGAGACAAAGAGAGCTACATAAAAGCCACTACCATGAACCTTAATATAAAACAGGACTTGGTTAGTAACTGAATTGTGAAGGATTTTGGATCATGTTAGTTTTTCTTTTCCTTTCTGGCCTGTTCTGAAAGTGCATCCAGCACAGATGACAGTCCTACTCCTCTGCCCAAGAAAGCAATAATTCTAGGTTCCAGCTTCCTCCTGATTCACTGTCTTTTCTGCAGATTTGATAAAGCAAGTGAGAAGACCACAGCTAGTGCTACACGATGGAGGAAAGCACTTTAAAAATGGTGTCCCCTTGGGAACAAAGGTACCATAGGAGAAAATGATTTTGTTTGTCAATCCAATCAGATCATTTGGGATTCAACTATGAAGAGATTTGGGAGTAAATGACTGTACTATATGCTTTCAGTAAAAAGTCTTTGTGTGAATTAAAGAATGACCCAAATTTTCTACCAGGGATATTAAGGAGGAAGAAGAAGAAGAGGAACAAGATAGGCTAGGCAAGCAAACCATGATCTCTGTCACAAAATAGAAGGCTCAAACCCAATAGAGCTTTATGTAGCCCACCCTGGGCATCTTAGGGAATGATCCCTGCACTTTAAAAAAGTGAACCAGTGCAATGGCCATTTGCAAAGAAGAGTTTACACTCAGCCTTGAGAACCAATAAGACATTCGAACTCAGAATCTTACTAGATTTTTTGTATTTCTGCTTCTTTGTCCTTATTCTAATCCTTTCAAGTCCTATGTGGAGACACCAGATGAAAGTGTGCTGCCTTCCCAGGCAAACAAATTCAGCTCTGTTTCATATTAAAAATATATATTTTATGTGTTCTTTAAATTTTCAAGAGTAAATAAGTGTGTGTCTAGGTGATTTTATTCAAATTTGAGACATACATGGGTATCTTTAAGAAGAGAAAAAGAATCTTAACTTCTAAGACTTAGAGTGGTAATAAAATCAAGCAAACACACAAACACAAGACTTAGAGGTCCTGTCTGAAATTCTTTTAACAGAAACTCCATCCTACTCTGTACTTGTCCAGATATAATTGCATGAAAATTTCTAACATAATTTTGGGGAGTTATGAAATTCATTGAAGTTAGTTTTAAATGGTTGTCAACAGATCAATCTTGTTTTTACAATTTATGGCTTTTATAATGTGACTTCTAGAATGTAGGAAAGATGAGTTAAAGGAATAAGAGGCAGAATGAATGCTTTCAGTGGAAGAAAGAAATCCTAAAATAAAGCTCTCTTCCCAGTCCTCTTTAAATGCTGTAGTTATTTCTCTTTTATGATTAATTTTATTTATTTTTGTTTGCACTGAGTCTTCATTGCTGTGGGTGGCCTTTCTCTAGTTGTGCTGAGCAGGGGCTACTCTCTAGTTGTGGTGCATGGGCTTCTCATTAGCTTCTCCTGTTGCAGAGCATGGGCTGCAGAGCATGTGGGTTCAGTAGTTAATGGCACACAGGCTCACTTGCTCCACAGCAAATGGGATCTTCCCAGACCAGAGATCGAGCTGTATCCCCTGCATTGTCAGGGAGATTCTTAACCCCTGGACCACCAAGGGAAGTCCTGTGTAGTTACTTCTGTGTGAATACCTTCTATGTGAAATGCACAGAGCAGGGCCAAGCATGAAGATTTATATTGAGTACAGTCTTTGACTTTGAAGCTGTTTAGAGTTTTATAGAGCAGAGGCAAATAAATAGATAACTACCATACCAGAGAAGGGTGAAAATGCCAGATGAGTTCTATATGCCTCATAATAGGATATTCAGCCAAATAATGCAAAATGTTATTATAGGTATAGAATCTATTGAACTTCATGTTTTCCCAGTAACCCAACTGAGGTGACTCATTTAGTGAAATCTCCACTAAACTAGGTGTATTGCCCATGCTCTGCAACAGGAGAAGTCCTGCTACTCAGGGCTTAAGGGTGCAGGACAAGCTGAATACATTATTTTTGGAACTAAAACAGAAGGTGTTTGCTCTTAAGAGAGGTTTAGCAATTACATCTATTTCCTGTTCTGTTTTTAACATTAAATTGACTCACAGCGGATAACTGATACTGAAATGTGTAGTTTGTAATTATTTTTCTCTAATTCTCTTATAGTTTTTTTTAAAATTCTTATCTAAAACTAAATAATTTTACTGATAATACAGCTTATATGATGAGATCATTGATTGGTACTTTTATTTGCTTATTTATCATTTTTAAAGGTATCATTTAGTAAAATATACAGTTTTTCTGTTGGTATACAGTTCTACAAATTTTAACAAGATGATATTTGAGTAACATAACCACAATCAGGATGTAGAACAATTCGGTCATTGCAAGAAATTCTCTTATATTTGCTTCCTCCTCCCAATAACCCTTGATAACCACTAACTTATTCTCCATAATACTAGTATTTGAGGATGTCAGTTAAATAGCATATATAAAATGTAACCTTTGAGACTGCTTTATTTTACTCAACATAATGCCTTTGAGAGTCATTGAAATTGTGTGTTTACCACTAATTCATTCTTTTCTTTTTATTTCTGAGTAATATTTCATTGACTGCCTACACCAATTGCTATACTCTCATTTGCCCATAAATGACATGTGGGTTGTTCCAGTTTGTTGTGTTTATTAATAGAGCTACTGTAAGAATTCTTACACATATTTCTGTGTGAACATACTTTTTCATTTATCTGAGGTAAACACTAGGTAATCAGGCTGCTCAGTAGTTTTGTAAGTGTATAAGGAACCGTCTCATAATTTTTTGTATATTTTATTTTTACATAATTTTCTTCCATGTTTCTTTTGGATGATAGTAATGAAATGGAGATTGAATGGGTGAGTTTAGCAATGACATATTCAACATTTTTTAGGATACAATAGGCATAAAAAACACACAGGTAATTTAGAATTTGGGAAATTCAGAGACCTACTCACCTAGAGCCAGACATCTTAAAATGTGAAGTCAAGTGGGCCTTAGAAAACATCACTATGAACAAAGCTAGTGAAGGTGATGGATTTCCAGTTGAGCTATTTCAAGTCNAGTCCCTTGAACTGGAAGGAGATCCAACCAGTCCATTCTAAAGGAGATAAGTCCTGGGTGTTCATTGGAAGGAATGATGCTAAAACTAAAACTCCAGTACTTTGGCTACCTCATGCAAAGAGTTGACTCATTGGAAAAGTCTCTGATGCTGGGAGGGATTGGGGGCAGGGGGAGAAGGAGACAACAGAGGATGAGATGGCTGGATGGCATAACTGACTCGATGGACATGAGTTTGTGTGAACTACGGGAACTGGTGATGGACAGGGAGTCCTGGCGTGCTGCAATTTATGGGGTCTCAAGGAGGCAGACACGACTCAGTGCCTGAACTGAACTGAACTGAATGTTCTTGGAGAAGCACTGTTACCAAAGTTAAATGAGTTAATTTCCTGCCTTAGATGATTTCTGTAGTACATCTTTTAGTTGCACTGTTCTCTACTGCAGTGTCCCAGGGCCATGTCGAGTTTCTAGTGAGACAACTCTGTCAGTTTTTTTGCTGTAACTATATTCTCCATCCACAGGCTTCAGTGTTCATTCAGGCTGGATCAGGAGGTAAATATGAATGACTGATTTCTTCAGGTGATCAGAATTGTTTCTTCCTTACTCTTTAGAACCAAGGCTGTGCTCCCAACTCAGGCTGGTCCACCTGGGTCCCCACTTCTTTAGGTCAAATCCTTTCCAAGATGACACTTACTCCTCATGAAAATTAAATTTGTGGCCTAAGATATCAGCTCACCAGACAAACTCAGACACACAACTTCTATTAACTGATGTGCATAGAAAAAAACAGGGACCCTCTTACTGCATTCTGACTCTTTCACTTTACAGAACAGTTCACTAGTTCTGAGGTAAAGATCGTCTCTGTTTTCTTATTTCTAAAATAAGTATATTAACACTGAGCATAGGGTTGCTGTGAGGAATGATTGAGTCAATAAACATTTCAAATAGCATCTATCAAATAGTTGGTGCTCAGTGATGTCAAATTTCATTATTATTACCATCAAGGCAAGCTTGGCATTAGAAATGCTTCTCTTTGCTCAACACCTCCCCATAAAGGCACTCAAAGAGGAACTACCTTTACCTTTGTGAACTGTGGCTTGAGATACTTAAGGGAAAATCTGTGACCACCTACATATACTTGGCCTCTGCCCTTCAATCCTTGACTTATTTCTAGCAGTGACTTATACTTGAAATTCCATTGAAAAGAATCCGTTGCATATATAAATAAGTAGCCACAGCAAATATCCATTGTAAAAAATGTGACTAATATTAGTAATCATTTAAATATTACATTTTAATTTTTGGAGGAGTTACTTTAAGCTGGAAAGAATTTAATATTTTTTTCTCTCCTCACATTTTCATTTAAAGCCCCAAAACAATTTCCCCCTACATGAATATTCAAAATTTTATTTTAAGTGTTAAATGTACTTAGGAATGTACCTTACCATTTTCTTACATTCATATTCTTTGGTCACACTCCAATGATAGCTTTTTAAGATAAAGCTATCTGAGAAAGTTTAANTTTTATTTTAAGTGTTAAATGTACTTAGGAATGTACCTTACCATTTTCTTACATTCATATTCTTTGGTCACACTCCAATGATAGCTTTTTAAGATAAAGCTATCTGAGAAAGTTTAATTAAAAGATGGTGATCCCCAAATTTATGATAAATAATTATGTGTTTACATACAAATTTATTTTTGTGATCCACACAGGAATTTAATTATGTGTGGAAGGAGATGAATTAGGAAAAATAAAGCTCTAAATATAACTTACTATGATGCATTAAAGTGCTTTTTTTAGTATATATTAGCAGTTTATGTTCAAGTTCATTTATTTTTATGTGAATTTGTAGAGAAAAATATGAAACATCCTAGCACTAATCCAAAATTAGCATTTTTTCCTGTCCCATCTATGGGTCATCATATTCATAGAAAACAAAATAGGTAAAAGGAATTTTGTAAATGAATTGATTTTTGTGGACATTTTCCTTTGGCATTTGATCAGAGTAGGAGCATGAATAAACATGGCCTTTTATATTAGTTAATTTGAAGAATTTTAGAAGAAGATTCACAATGCCATTTTCATCAACTGCTTGTCAAAATATCTGTAGTTATTTTAGTTTTCTAACTGGAATTACAGTGTCTTTACAGAGACAATGGCTTTTCAAGCATGATTAGCAATGCTTTTATTCAACAGAAGAACAAGGGATGGATTTTATTGCTCTATGGTTTATGGATCATGAATTTAACTGAGCTAAGTAGTCAAAAGATGTGTGAAAAATACTGCCATAGTGAGCTATTGACCACATTTGCTTCTGTAGTTCACTAATGCTATTTTTCATTTTAGCCACATCAGCTTTTCCTAGAACTGACATCTCTCCCTAAACACCTATGTATCACCACAAAACAGTGAAAAAATCAACTACTCCATTTATCTCAGCTTACTGAACAACACTGTACTTACCTTTATGTTTCAAATATGTATATGCATTATAATATAAGGCTAATTCAGCAAAAACTGAGAGACAGATTAGTGATTTATTAAAAAAAACATAAACTATCCACTTTGAAATGTTTAGAACCATTAAAAGGCAGTATGGCTGGTCATATGAGTAGCTGGAGGNCAAATATGTATATGCATTATAATATAAGGCTAATTCAGCAAAAACTGAGAGACAGATTAGTGATTTATTAAAAAAAACATAAACTATCCACTTTGAAATGTTTAGAACCATTAAAAGGCAGTATGGCTGGTCATATGAGTAGCTGGAGGGAGGGATACATCACTTTTTATTTTTTTTTAAATTATACTTCCTGACAGCATTCCAGAGTGTGCTTCTTAATGAGATGAATTGGGTGGTCTGGCTAGTTCAGCTACAGTCCATTACTTTTGCAGTATAAACATCTTTTTATTTCACAAAGGCCATGTGTTGACTGCTTATAACCTCATTAATTCTAATAGCCTTCAATTCAATAGCTGTTTCAAAACATGAAGCTACAAATCCAAGGTTGGAAAAGCTAAAGGAAATTTTTTTTAGCTGTGAGTTAAACTAACTAAAGGAGATTTTATTCATGGGACATTCCCACCTAAAACCTCTTAGGCTTGAGCCCCACCCATAGTGTATGTGTATTTTAATCCTAGTAACATGTCATTTTTTATGTATTTATGAAGTGGAAGATTTTACACACAAAGCATCCAATGATAGATGGTTACTTCAAGTGTCCCACTGGGTTGATGGCTGTAGGTCAAATCATTGGGTCTGTAGAAGTTCCTAGTAGATGATATTCTCACACTCAATGAGTTCTTACTTGCTTTGTCTACTTGTATCTCATCTAATGTCTAGAGACTAAAATTTCTCAATTCTAATTTGTTAATGGAGAATGTTTTAAGCCATGATTCATAAGTAGGTGCAACAATGCTTATTTAGTTGTGGTTCCTTGGGAAGCTGAGTTTAACAAAGCTTTGGAGGGCACATTTGATGCTGAGGGACAAAGTGTTGAAGTAATAGTCATTCCACAGGGAGTTGACATTGTCATGGGAAAATTTTGGGAAGAAAAAAAAATGCTTTTGGAAATTGCAGACATGTAATTACAAAGTTAAGTTTTTTTCATTTTTTTGTTTGTTTTTAATGGAGTGATGACATTGTGCTTACATGGATGCCTAGAGACTCTGCAGAAGGAAACCGTACCTTTCCTCTCAAAACTGCTCAGTGATAAACTCTCCCTTTCTTCATTTATATATATATATATATATATATATATATATTTTTTTTTTTTTTTTTTTTTTTT
>SJYV01034962.1:219864-256874 GCA_006410875.1 Neotragus pygmaeus | reverse complement strand
GATGATGATGATGTACTCTGCATAGAAGTTAAATAAACAGGGTGACAATATACAGTCTTGACGTACTCCTTTTCCTGTTTGGAACCAGTCTATTGTTCCATGTCCAGTTCTAACTGTTGCCTCCTGCCCTGCATATAGGTTTCTCAAGAGGCAGATCAGGTGGTCTGGTATTCCCACCTCTTGGTGCCTAAACGACAAAATGTGGAAGCCTGGAGGGGAGTTCTGGAGGGGAATTTAGGAGAGAATGGATACATACATGGCTCCCCAGGTGATTCAGGGGTAAATAATCCACCTGCCAAGTAAGAGATGCAGGTTGGATCCCTCAGTAAGGAAGCTCCCCTGGAGGAGGAAATGGCAACTCATTTCACTGTTCTTGCCTGCAGAATCCCATGGACAGAGGAGCCTGGTGGGTTATAAGTCCATAGGATTGCAAAGAATCAGACATGATTGAGCAAGTGTAAACAAACATGGATCATGTATACNTCCCCTGGAGGAGGAAATGGCAACTCATTTCACTGTTCTTGCCTGCAGAATCCCATGGACAGAGGAGCCTGGTGGGTTATAAGTCCATAGGATTGCAAAGAATCAGACATGATTGAGCAAGTGTAAACAAACATGGATCATGTACACATATGGCCAAGTCCCTTTGCTGTTGACCTGAAACTATCACAGCATTATTAATTGGCTATACTCCAATATAAAGTAAAAAAAAGTTTTTAAAGAATGTGTATCATAGTGGACAATACTGTATTCCTGTAGCAAGAGGCATTTTAGTCTCAGTAAAATCTCATCTGTCAGTATTAATGTTGTGATTTTTACCATTCCTTTCATTTTTACTTAATTTATGAATTTCTTTTTAGAATCGTATAAGCTCTTTCAGCAGGAGTCCATGTCTCCTTTTTGTTTCACATATTTAAGTATTTTACACATTCTCGATCAATACTGGGAGTCCGGTGGATTTTTTTTCTTCAAAAAAAATTGGCTTTGAAAAAATGTCCAAACTTCCCAAGCTTAAAAACACTGTTCTAATTGCTACACTCTTGCCCTTTGGTGGACCAGCAATGAACTAAGTTCATTATATATCTCCATAACACCCCCCTTCTTGTTATTATTTTCTTAACTTCAAAGTCTCAACTTTCAATGTTTAAAAAAATGTTTCCAACACTTAGAAAAGCTTGTCTTACACACCATATATTTATTTGAATATGCAAACATAAACAAAGTAGCAAGAAGCCACAGTGTAGAGCATGGTCCTGAAGAAATAATCATCCGTGCGTCCAACAGTTTCTATATTTCCATGAGAAGAATTCAGCTGGGAAAGTCCCTGAAAAGACGGGACCTCCAGGTCCAAGTGGTGTGAGAGTTTGGCCAGAGTTGGGCTGAGGTAACTAGTGCAAGGTCATAGTCACTCTGATTCCTTCTTCATGCTTCCCAGTTTGGTTCCACTTGGAAGAGTCCTGACAATAGAAAGGAATAGGACTATCTCCTTTTTTTTCTCTACTGTGCCCTGCTCAGTCCTCCCACGGACTATACGGCCATGGGATTTTCCTAGCAAGAATATTGGAGTGGGTTGCCATTTCCTCCTCCAGGGAATCTTCCTGACCCAGGGATGGAACCCTGCACTGCAGGTGGATTCTTTCCTGCTGAGCCACTGGGGAATCCTTTTTCCTATACCTTTATGCTTTTACTAATGCTCCTACCATGCATACATACCAAGTGTTCCCATCCCGCAAAGAAAGCATTGTATTTAGAGGCCACGAGGTTTTAATTAACTGGTCTAAATTGCTGAATAAATGCCGGCAGCCCTAGGGATCAAATCCCAGTTGAAAAAGAGGAAAAGAAGCTAAGCACATCCACTGAGACGAATTCCTAGGAGTAATGTCTAATCAGTGGCTCTTCATTTGCCCAAGAAGCAAAGGACTCTCGATGTCACCCTTAAATGTAAGCGTTTTCATGAGATCCTGAAGAAGGTAGATATATGATCCGTCATTTTCAAGCTGAAGAATGTGAGGCAGGGGTGATATTCAAATTAGTTCACAGCTGGGAGGGCCAGGAGGCTCAACAGCCAAGCCAGCTGCCCCGAGGGCCCAGCTGCACCAGGTGTGGGCCGCTGGGCGGCTCCATCCTGAGGTGGTCCCAGTGGTTCCAGAGGAGGGCGAGGGAGGGGTACCCAGGGGGCTCCGACCACAGCGATTTACCAGCCAGTGGAAAAATTAACTGTTATTTAATAGTAGCCTTGACTATAGCAATGTTCGCAGGCCAATTCTCAGCTCGAATTTACCACACCTTAGGGCCCAAGCTGGGAGAACAAAGACGTTGCTCGGGTTAGGAGTTTAGAAATTTGCTTGTTTTCCATAAAGGCCTGAGCACAGGAGCATTTTTCAACACCAGGCAGTTGTGACTAACGGATTCAAGGTGAAGGGGGGTAACTTCAACATGGGGAGGGGGGAGGGTGCCAGAATTTATCTCATTGTGAGGGCCAGGTCTTGGATTTCTGCGGAAGTGTCCTCACTCCTGGACAGATGGTAGGTTTTAAACCACGTTTGAGATGGACAGTTAGTCGTCACGTGACAGTTTTCTCTTAGATGGGACTCAAATTCCCAAGCATCTGTTTGGTGGGTTCTTTTTTTTTAATTTTTATTTTTAGTTGCGCTGAGATTTGGTTGCTGCAGGCAGGTTTTCTCTAGTTGCGGCGACTGGGCCTCCTTCTCTAGTTGCAGAGCTCGGACTTCTCATTGTGGCGACTTCTCTTGTGGAGCCTTGGCTTCAGAAGTTGTGGTATGCAGGTTCACTATCTGTGGGGCAAGGGCTTAGTTGCTCCAAGGCATGTGGAATCTTCCCAGTCCGGGCATCAAACTTGTATCCCCTGCATTGGCAGGCAGACTCTTATCCACTGTGCCACCAGGGAAGTCCTGGGGGATTTTTCTGAATGCATATTCTCTAGCTAATATCAAGCCAGTCATAGAAACCGATGCTCACTGATCAATGGAGGAGGCAAAGTATTTTTCTGGGATTGTTTGAAATTTGCTGCAGGCCTAGAGCGTGCTGTTTTCTTAGCTCTCCTGCCAGTGCAGCCATTTTAGGCTGAAAGGGAGAAGTCGTCAGCATACTCTTGAAAGGGTGAAGCCAAGGTAAGCTTCTGTATGAAGGCGAAGCCTGTGCTTTTATGAATGGGAGGGTGGGTGTTCCAAAGATAATTACTTTTTGATCTGAGTGATTGAAGGAAATGACTTTTCTGAACCAACCTTGCACAGAATTCAGTCAGTCGGGGCACAATTTCTTTCACATGCCACGGTTCACCCGTCAATCCCACCCCCAGCTCCCCCGCTTCCCCCGAGGACCCTGCCTGGTGTTCGAGGCAGCCCACGCCCGCGTTCCAACCAACATGAGAGCGGCAAAGGACAGCAACTGTGCTCTCACCAAACCTGAAGCTGTCANAGACTCTTGAGAGTCCCTTGGACTGCAAGGAGATCCAACCAGTCCATTCTGAAGGAGATCAACCCTGAGATTTCTTTGGAAGGAATGATGCTAAAGCTGAAACTCCAGTACTTTGGCCCTGAAGCTGTCAGCTAAAACCATGACCTCCAACCCCTTGTCGCCGACAGAGCGTTCGGTCCCGGCAAAGTCTTTACGCTTTTTTAAATGAAGTGCTTTGAGGCAGGTTATTTGAAGCAGTCATCCAAGCTTGTCATTTAATGGAAACTGTGTGTAGGAAATTGCCAAGATGGAGATCTTTGAGTCAAGCAGTTCCCTAACTGGGGGGGGAGACAAGTGAAGCCAATTCTCATCTCCGTTTCTGAGTTCTAGTGCGGAGGGGTATTAAGAACACTGGCCCCCATCCCAGGGGACGGGAGGATGGCAACACTGGCTTTAGTATGGAAAATCTGTCTCTCACACACACACATCCCCCTCCACACACACACACACCCGCCCCCACACACCCCAAACTGCACTTTGTCAGAGCTATACATGACTGCCTCCCTCCACTCCCACTCCTGGGAAAGAAGGAGGGAACAGTTCAAAAGCCATCTCTACTTCTTTTTCCCTTTCCTTGCCCATACATTTGTTCTAGGTGATAGGATGAACTCGGAGACTGGGATTGACTACACACACTATTGATACTATGTATAAAATAGATCACTAATGAGAATCTATTGTGTAGCCCAGGGAACTCTACTCAATGCTCTGTGGTGACCTAAATGGGAAGAAAATCCAAAAAAGAGAGGAAATATATGTATAAGTATAGCTGATTAACTTTGCTGTACAGCAGACAGTAACACAACATTGTAAAACAAATACACTCTAATAAAAACTAAAAAAAAAAGGGGGGAAAAGGCAGTGCTAAACCCAGGTTTAAGAATAAGTTGGACAGATCATTCTGGTGACTGTAATTGTCAACATTTATGATCCCCAAAACAGGTTTAACTGTCTTCTGAAAATTAGGTAGTCTTGTATTGAAAAACAGGACAAAATGACGACTATCTCATGCCCTGATCTGGCATTGAAACATCCTGTGCGTGCTCATTAGCAGGTCCTCACAACCAATTTGTGAAAGTGAGTGAGAGGCCCACTCAGTGGACCCAGGAGGTGGGAACGAAAAGCTGGCACTTTGCAGCTGCCCCCCCGCCTTCCATGGCAGCCAAGGTGCCCAGTTGCAGGGCTTCCCCTGAGCACCGAGCCCCAGCAGAGGAACTGTGTGTTCTGACATTCTTTGCTAATGATCCTAGACACCATGCCATTTAAAAGCCCTCTGATGGCAGTTTTCCTCTGATGGCAGTTTTGAAAGGAGAGAAAGGGGAATGGAAGTTAAGCGAATGCCTCTTCTATACCAGGCAGTGGCTTATTTAATTTTCCCCAGAGCTACTATATTATTTTCCAGGTGAGGAAACCAAGGCTCACAGAGATATAAAATGGATTAGGAAAAGGGATTCAGTTACGGAGGAAAAAGAGAAACCTTCCCACCCCTGCCACCAAAAAACAAAATCAAAACCAAAAACCAACTCTGAGGTCCAGGCAACTTACATAACCCACAAAAAGTACTGTTTTCCTATTAGCACCAACCAAATCTAGGATCCAAATGTCCCAGGATCTCCACTCTGTCCTGTATCCAGTAGCATCTAATTCTAAAGGGACTGGTGACTGCCACGGTCCACGTGTTGTGCCGTTACCAGTCCTGCTCCATCCTTACACCTCTCCAGATGATTTCTGTCCCGTTTCCTTTCTTCATCACAGGATCGCTCACCTCATGAAATCCAATCCCCAGCTGATGGCTTGCCTGGCAGACAACTTTTAAGTACTCGCCACTGTAGTCTGTAAAACCCGGACAGTAACCCTAATCCTCACACCCAGAGATTTTGCACACTAACTTGTTAATGGTTTGGCAAATATTAACCCCACCATAAAGGCACAGATAAAACTCAGTCTTCCCTCTCAGTTCTTTTTTTTTTTTTAACTCAAGCACAAATCTTCCTGCCTACTAGAAAGCTGATATTTTCTTTTTGATAACTACAAAAATTAGCAACTTGGATGCACTGGAGAAAAAAACTAAACTGCATATGTTCTTGCTTCTCTTTTTATCTAAGCGAACAGTGCAATGTTCCCGGGACACAGACGCCTGCTCTGTGTAAGGGATTGTCATATTGAGCTTGGCATCCCCCATCGATCACACTGCCCTCTATGTATTTACAGGGCTTTGAATAATCAAATCTTGGGGGCTGTATACCTTCTTGTTGTCCAAGTTCATTTCACAGCACATTGGTTAAGATAGATTTTTAATATGTCATCCAGGTCAATGTCAGTGAGCAACTCAGAAGGCCTAATGAAAGTGTTTCAGGAGATGAAAGACTGGCAAAGTGGTCCGCGTTTCCTGGAGGCTCTCTCCCTGAGCAACTCCACCCCAGCCTTATAAACACACACTTTTCCATGCAAGTCTCCCTTGAGTCTAGGCTGTCAGTCATTCCCAGGCCAGCAGTGGTTTTATAAAGTGAACAAAGGGTAATTACAGAAAGACTCCCACTAATTTTCACATGTAATCTTACCCTGGGACTTGAACCCAAGGCTCCCACTTGAAGGGTTTCCTACATAACTTCAATCTGGCAAACACAATAGAATGTAACTGCTTGGAGGGAGAGAAGGAAGCAGGGGGTGGAGGTGGAAGTTCAGACCAGCACAGCCCTAATCTTGAAGATTATTATAAATCCTTGAGCACTGTGGAAACAATTAGACCTCTTGATTGGCCTTAACATTCCAAATCCCATAAATTAGCCTGGTGGGCACCACATACTGTTAAGCAATGTGGTATAATGCTCCCACACCAATATCTGGCTAGAGGAGACCAGACAGATTTTAATTTTAGCACTAAGAAAGTATACCTATTCCAGGCCTTGTGACAACCTCTATGTAGAAATGTGGCTTTTTGTCACCAACGTTTTATTTTTTTTTAATTACTTGTGCTTTAGATATCCCATGAATACAAATTTTAAACTGTGCTCAGTTTCAAAAGTTGTTTTCTTCCTCAAAATTTGGAAGAAGAAATTTTGAAATGATAAATTTCATTCAAAATAGACTTTTTTTTCCCTATCATCATCATTTACAAGTTGCAAATTCTAATACTCCTAAGATGCAAATATTCACACAGCATGAAGTACCATGCTATCTGCCATGATCACACTAAAGCAAATGAACATATGGTCCCTGGTGCTTTTTAAGTCTCCTGAAATACAAAAGCAAATAAACAGATAAGCCCATATATCCATCACAGAACCCATAAAACTAAAAAGATATATGTCAAGTTCATTATTAACTCTCACCTGTGTCTCGAGAAAGATGGATGAGACGGATGAAAGAAGCATACGGAGGAGAGAAAGGGATCAGGAGGCAGAGAAGGCAAAAAGAGAGAAAGGAAGAAGCACAAAATCACCCACTGGCACACCAGAGCAGGGTTGAGGCAGGGGGGTGGCAAGTTTTTCCACTACACCCCAGGCTGGCAGAGGCAGCAACAGGTTTGGCAAGACAGGCCCAAAGATGGTTGATTATGTCATAGTAATCAACCCTTAGATAATGCTGTGTGCCGGGCACCTCAAATGTATCGCCACCTAAATCTTCCCAACAACATATGAAATTTAAACCCATTTTCAGATGAGTTTAAATACAAGGAGTCTATGTGACTTGCCCAAGGTTGGCTTCCTACGTGGCACTGGTGGTAAAGAACCCGCCTGCCAATGCAGAAGACACAAGAGACGTGGGTTCAATTCCTAGGTAGGGAAGATCCCCCTGGAGGAGGGCATGGCAACCCATTTCAGTATTCCTGCCTGAAGGATCCTCTGGATGGAGGAGCCTGCCAGGCTACAGTCCACAGAGTTGCAAAGATCTGGACATGACTGAAGCAACTGGGCATACACACACGTGCGCCCAGAAAACGGCTGAGTCAAGATCAGAACCCAGAAGAACTTCCTGCTGGTACAGTGTGTAAGAATCCGCTTGCCAGTGTAGGGGACACAGGTTCAGTCCCTGGTCTGGGAAGTTTCCACATGCGGCGGAGCGACTAAGCCCGCGTGCCACAACTGCTGATTCCGTGCTCTAGAGCCCACAAGCCGCAACTACTGAAGCCCCCATGCCTGAAGCCCGTGCTCCACAACAAGGGAAGCCACCACAATGAGTTTCACTCACAACAACTAGAGCGAACCCACTCGCAGCAATGAAGACTCAACGCAACCTAAAATAAATCAATCATTAAAAAAAATTAGAATCCAGAAGACAGGCTCCAGAAATCCCTGCACTTCGCAGCCTCTGAGCTCCATTGCAAACACACTAGAAATTACCCTACCAGGTATATTACTCCACCAGGCCAGTCATCTCTTCTGCCTTTATTCTAAAGACATTGCCTAAACATACACTCAGCTTTTGGGTCAGCCCTGTCTTTGTAATACAGTCCTCTAACTCTGAAATTAGCTTATTGAAATTGGAGTTTTTAGAACTACTGAAAATCAGAGCCATGCATGGCAAATCGGATGAGCTCTGGAAAATAAATTTTTAGATGAACAACAGTGGATGATGGTGAAGTGAAGTCACTCAGTCGTGTCCGACTCTTTGCGACCCCGTGGACTGTAGCCCACCAGACTCCTCCGTCCATGGGATTCTCCAGGCAAGAATCCTGGAGTGGGTTGCCATTTCCTTCTCCAGGGGATCTTCCCAACCCAGGGATCGAACCCAGGTCTCCCACATTGCAGGCAGATGCTTTAACCTCTGAGCCACCAGGGAAGCCCGTGGATGATGGTGAACAATGTAATTAGTTTCCTCTAGTGGCCTAGGAGCTTTGATAGAACCAAAACAGGGGGTCTATATGTGTTATAGGCAATTGCATGTTATTTAAACTCGCATGCAGGAGTCATTTGGATCTTTCTGAGAAGTTTGCTTGTTGTGATCACTTTCCAGTCAACTCCAGACTCTACCACTTCTCATGGTGTCTGAGGAGTGTTTCCCCTTAAGTATAATATTGATTTTTAGTACGGTCTTTTGTAACTTTTAGCATTCCCACAAAGGCTTCTAGAGCACTCTTGTCTTTCCTGAGAAACAAACAAACAAAAAAATTGGTATAACAACCTTTGTTGTTTAGTTGCTAAGTCATATTTGACTCTTTTGTGACCCCATGGACTGTAGCCTGCCAGGCTCCTCCATCCATGGGATTTCCCAGGCAAGAAAACTGGAGTGGGTTGCCATTTCCTCCTCTAGGGGATTTTCCCCACCCAGTGATTGAACTGGCTCCTCCTGCCTTAGCAGATGGGTTCTTTACTACTGAACCACCAGGAAAGCAATAATGACCTTGGGAGGCCTGATATAAGAACCCAGTTCTTTTAAACTCTGATATCTAAGGAGAGGTATACTAGAAAGATGTAAAATGATTTCAGTGCCCAGACTTCACAGGCTGTAGTGCTCTGGGACTTCCCCAAATCTAAGAGGTCAATATTTCTGGCTCTAGGACTTGAATTTATTAGTTTGTGCAGAATTAAATAGGACGAGGGGAGCTGACTGCCACTAAATCTACACATTAGAAACTGGTGTATAAACCAGACAACATTTATTTATTTGCCATGAAGGAATTGTCCCTCCCATAATTATACACCCTATTGTGACCAAACACAGCATATTTCTCCAGTGTGTTAAAACTGATTTCTCTCTTTCTGGATGTCAGGAAGGCTCTTGATCTTTTGTCACCATTCCATCACTTCAGATTGTGGTCATTACAATAGATTAGACTATTAATGCTACATTATGTTATTTGTTTCAGCCATTTATTTTCTTCTATGCTTGGTCATCTTAAATGAACTAGTTATTTCCCAGACCATCTACAATTCACCTCTTGATATGGGTAACCACACAGAATTCCTCAGTTAGTGATCTACGTTTCTAACTTGGTATGTTAGAATCCACCCTTATAGTACTAAGTTTAAATTAAATAAAAACAAAATTTTAACTCTTTCCTTCTCCCTAAAGACAGTTACAGTAACAGCTGACTTTGTTGACTTCCTACTATTACACAGGCTTTGCTATAAGCATTTTGAAGGTATTAATTTATTTAACCCTCACAACTACATAGAAGTTAGCTTCCATGATTGTCCACATCTCATAGATGAGGAAACCGATCTGATAAATAACTTTCTCAGGGTCAAAGGGTTAATAAGTGGCAGAGCTAAGACGTAAACACAGTTCGATGCCCACACTCTTAACCACAACACTAAATTACCCTCTTAGCCTTTCTGCTACTTGGGTGTTATGACTATTACAAATGAAAACAAAACAAAAAAAAAAAGGAAGCAGCTGTTTTTCTCACTTGCTCTGACTCTAGCTAACTGTTCTTGACGTTTTTGCATTTTATCCATGCGGAACAAAGCTATATTTGTATTAACTCCAGATAAGTAAGTACCTGTTTTTAGCAGGGTCAAACATTTGAGAAGGTTTAGCAGAAGCTGGTAAAATATTTAAATTCAATGATGGAATGGAAAGATTCTTTCCTGTGTTATCAAAACCTAAGGACATCCATCAATCCTTCCATTCTTTGCTTTCATTATAGATACTGAACCCCCTTCTCCAAGCTTCTGGGGCTTCCAGCTAGGGACAGCTACACCTGAGTGTGAGAACAGGGAGCATGATGTCTGCAAGCAGAACAGCTAGCCAAAGGAGAACAAAACATAACAGAAGTGTTGGGCAGCTGCAATTATTGTTCACTTTTTAAATTAATTTATTTAATTGGAGGATAATTACTTTACAATATTGTGATGGTTTTTGCCATGCATCAGCATGAATTAGCCACAGATACACGTGTCCCCCTCCATCCTGAACCCCCCTCCCATTACCCTCCCCATCCTATCCCTCTGAGTGTCCCGGAGCACCAGCTTTGGGTGCTCTGCTTCATGCGTCAAATTTGCACTGGCCATCTATTTTACATGTGGTAGTGTACATGTTTCAGTGTTATTCTCTCTGACTGAGAAATCTTAGGTGGCTCATTTAATTATTCTGCCTCCATTTTTTCTCCCTTTGAAATGGCATTAGCAGTACTTGCTTCTGCCCGTTTCATTAACACTAAAGAGAAAATGCTTAGAAAAGGACTTTACCCTCTTCAGAATGTCCAGATGGAATCCAAATTTGTTGTGTATTTTCCTGCTGCTGAATACCTGCATGAGACTTCTTTTTTAGCCTTCTTAGAGCAGCAGGTAGATTTGGATAGTTTGACCTTGGCACAGCCTTTAAAAAAATGATTCAGCACAACAAACGGCCTGAATTGGTGATGGCTAAGGTGTGGTGGGAAGGACTCGGAGTGAAGTCAGGATGGGTTTGAGCCCTGAGTTCAGACCCTGCCATCTGAGTTGGGTGAAATGGAGGCAGTCTGGCATCCTCACTGGGACTCAGTTTCTTTATCTGTAAAATGGGGGCTCTGTTTCAGAATTGTGATGAAGACACAGGGGGATGAATATGAAGGAGTGTCGTGACTGCACAAATCTAACTCTCCATTTATTTCTCCTTGATTTAGCATTGGAAGAGACCTCCTTCTATTTTACACGTCAGAAAACTAAGGCTCAAGGAGGTCAGATGACTTCTCCAGGGCCTTGCCTGCTGACTGCTGACTCCTGTTCTCCCTCCCTCTCCACTTTCCCTGGTTTGTGAGTGGCTTCTTAAAATAGAGAGGGCAGGATACCTCTGTGGACAAGCAACCCCTAAAAAGACAGTGGACACCGTCCCAGGATACTAGTCAGCTTGCACCTCAAGTACATTCTCTGTGCAAAAGAGAAAAGTCTACACTTAGACATCAGCCTGAGCTTGGAATAAAAAGATTCAGCCATTAAAGTAATCCTAGCACACCTCAGTGAGTAAATACAGTCATCCATATAGGAACCAGGTAGGAATAAAACAACAGGTGCTTTGAGAGAATTACAACATGTGTTTGTACCAGGGCCATATAAAAACCTTTTCCAAGCCAACAGGAAGGGCATTTATTATTTTCACTTAACATTTATTCAATAAAGAGTGTTGCAGAACAGGCTCACATAATCTGAGCCCCCTTTAACTGTGTGTATAGCTTTTCAGATACCTGAAATTTTCTTCCTCTTACTTACAAAGATGCTCATTGAACTGCAAGAGGTGAGTAAACACCTGGAGAGATCTCAGAGGAAACCTGCTGAATGGTTCAAGGCTCTCCCTAATAGAAAGGATCAGATAGATACCTGACCTTCAGTGTATCCCAAAATATTCCAGCAGAAGGAATTAAGTCTTTAAACATTCATCGGCAGAAAGCCGCAGAAAAGGCAGACAAGGTCAGGGTTGAAAGAAACATTACAATGGGGTCTAGATGCCCTGGGATTCTGTTAAAATGTAGATTCTGGGTCAATCAGTCTGCAGGTGGATTCTGAAGTTCTGCTTTTCTGACAAGTCCCAGGTGATGTTCACAGCTGTTTGGGACATTTTCAGTAGCAACTCCATTCTCTATGCACCCATCCTTAGCTATTATCAGATAAAGCAAATAAAGTCTTGCAAAGGCTTTGGGGGGGGGGCTTGCATGAAGTAAAAATATAAGTTGATCAAGATATTGCTTACAAATGGTACAAATGAACCTATTTACAGAACAGAAATAGAGTCACAGGTGTAGAAAACAAACTCATGGTCACCAGGGGGAAAGTGGAGGGGGGAATAAATTGGAAGATTGCGTTTGACATATACACACTACTATATATAAAATAGATAACTAAAAGAACCTACTGTATAGTACAGGGAACCCTACTGAACATTCTGTAATGATCTATATGGGAAAAGAATCTAGAAAGGAGAGATATATGTATATGTATAACTGATTCACTTTGCTATAAACAGAAACTAACACACTGTAAATCAGCTATAGCCCAATAAAAATTAATTTAAAAAACTGTCTCTAGGTAGAGGCATAACAAGGGCTATCTCTATCAGCAAAAAGAGATATCTGAAAATCCTAACTAATATTAGGGAATTTGCAATTTAATATGTCATTTTCTCCAAAGGGATCTACCTTTGAATCAGGGCTGGAGGGAAAGGAAACTGCTGAGCACAGTTCCTCTAATAGTGCCATGTCAGGCCTGAGGGGCAGTTGGCGAGAGACGTGTGTGGGGAAATATGTCTTTTCTAGCATCCCCCAGCCACTTTCAAATACTCTGACTTCAAATATATGTCTTTTGACTCCTGTACCTGAAATAGCCAAAAATAAATATTCATGTGTTATGTTATAGGCATTTCAGTCAATTCCCAAGTATAGAATTTTAACTTAAAAGACTACAATCACCATAGCTTAAGTAACTGTGCATTTCCCACAGTATTTAGCACCAATGTGTGTGCTAAGTCACTCCAGGCTCCTCTGTCCGTGAGATTCTCCAGGCAAGAATACTGGAGTGGGTTGCCATGCCCTCCTCCGGGGGATCTTCTCGGCTTAGGGACGGAACCCGGGTCTCTGACCAGCATTGGCGGGCCAGTTCTTTACCACCAGAGCCATCTGGAAAGCCCATTTACCACCATGCCTTGCTCAAAGTAAAGCCCTAATAAATATATTTTGACTGAAAGAAAGGGTGAGTAGAAATTTATTTATAGCCCTGGGAGGTATGGTAATTGGAAAAACTACTAGTTTTTCGTTGGTCCTCATAGGCAAAATTACAAATATAAACTTAATAATTCAGCTAGTTTGCCCTGAAGAGATCAGCTGATCTCTTATAATTAGCTTCAGCCTTAAACCTTTCCCAGTAGGTCCTAGATCCAGCCTCTGTTCTACACGGAGAATTTCTTAGGGCTTCCCCGGTGACACAGTGGTAAAGAACCCACCAGCAATGCCTGAGATGCAGGTTCAGTCCTTGAGTAAGGAAGATCCCCTGGAGCAGCAAATGGAAACCCACTCTAGTATTCTTGTCTGCAAAATTCCATGGACAGAGGAGCCTGGCAGACTATAATCCATGGGATCACAAAGAGTCAGATATGACTGAACACACACATACACACACATACACACACACACGTGGGCTTATATGGCAAAAGTATGTCACCAAAGACCATAACAATTTCAATACTCTTAAAAAGATCCAATGTAGACAGCAGATCAATGAATGAAAAGATGTATTGATCCTTGAAGAACTCTACAATCACTGAATAAATGACATGAAGTTATTTTCATTATGAACAAATTTATTTCAATTTTCCTTTTTTCACCAAATATTGATTAATACACTGAATTCAAAACACCACTTTTTCTTCTATTGAAGAAAGAACTTCAATCCTAAGATGACAGATTAAAAAAAATTTTTTTAATCACAAACCTTTTTATTAAACATGGGGGGAAATGAGTTGCATTAAGTTAACCCTAGAGTTTTCAAAATGCAATTATTTCATATACAGCTCAGTCACGAAGTTCAATGAACTTTTTTCCCCCATTCAGTTTTACTGAGGTGTGAGTGAAAGTGTGCAGCTTAATGAGTTTTGACAAACATGCCTCCACTACCATGAACATATAGAATACACATCTTGTCCCCCAAAGTGCCTTCATTCTTCTTGTGATCAATGCCCACCAACCCTGACAACTACAGATCCGCTCTGTGTCACTAAGTTTTGGCATTTTCTAGTTGTTTATATAAGTGGAATTACACAGTAGTTAGTCTTTTTTGTCCAGCATCTTCCACTTACTTAGCCTGTTGCTTCTGAGATTCATCCTATGTTGTTGTGTCTTTCAGCAGTTAACTCCTTTTTATTGCTAAGCACTATTCCATTGTGTGGATATATCATAATTGGTTTATCCATCTAGCAGCTGATGGACATTTGGGTTGTTCCCAGTTTAGGACTATTGTGGACAAAACTTCTATGAACATCCTTGGTGTTGAACATAGCTTTCCTTTCTCCTGGGTGAATACCTCTAGGTGGGAATGGTGACTATGAAAAGGGAAAGGGTTAGTCGCTCAGTCCTATCTGACTCTTTGCGACCCCATGGACTGTAGCCTACCAGGCTCCTCTATCCATGGGATTCTTCAGGCAGAAAACTTAAGTAGGTTGCCATTTCCTTCTCCAGGGGATCTTCCNTTTTGATTCCATCTCATCTCATTCCAGTCACCTCTAACTACCCCCTCCCTGTTATCTTCTCCATGTAACCTTTTCTGTATTTAATATTACCTTTTCATGGCTAAGGAAAAAGAAAAGAATGAGATGATGTTAAAAAAATAATAAAAGTGCAGGGGGATAAAGAAGTACTGGGGAATGTTTAGGATGAAAAGCATAAAGTGTAAATTTTAGTTGTGTTGTAAATGAAGTCCTCTTTTTGAGATGGCATTTGAGCAGAAATCTGAATGAGAAGCAGAAGTCAGCCTCATGAAGCTCTGTGAGAAGAGAGAGACCTCTAGTCTGGAAGATAGATCAGAGCTAGGAGCTCTGATCCAGCGGCACACAAATCAGCAAGAGGGGCTAAGCTAAACACTGAGCAGAGTGATTAACTTAACCCAAAGAAGTCCACACAGGCATCACAGAAGATGTGATTTCTGAGTGGGAGTTATTCAAGTGAGTGAGTAAGTTACTCACTTACTCAAGTGAAAGATGCTATTCCAAACACAGTAAACCATCCACAAAAATGTGAACTATTCTGCAAATGTGTAAAACTAGTATGTCTTAGGAAAGGAAAGAAAAGAAATCTGATTAAAATCAGATTGTATAGAAGTAATAAACAGAACTTGGATTTGCCAATTATCTATGAGACCAGCTCATGAAGGATTTTATATGTACTGATAATAAAATATTATAAAAAGAAGTGCTAATATTTTATGGACATTATTTTCCCATCATAATGTTTTTAAATATCTTATAATTAAATTCAAAACATAGTTTTTAAACATAATAGTGTCATGCATTGCTCTAGGAAAATCTTTCTTCCAACCAAAAATGATATGTCATATTTTAAATAAAAGAAAACAAAAATATTGGTGTAAGATATTCTTTTAGGAATTATTTTTTGGTAAATTGTTGCTTTGCCTAGAATGACTATACTTAGTGATAAAATATGTTATTGTCCCATTTTTATAAATTAAAATGCTATTCCAATAATCCTAATTAAATTGTTTTTCTCTTTTTATTACTAGCTCTTAAAGTAGTCATGACTAATATAATCTAAAAGACATGAGGTCTTTTGTGGCATTTTATGTGTGCTGATGTCATTTTTTGCTTAAAATTGCAACTTAATATAATAATGATAATAGTATTAAGCAAACATTTATACAGCATTTAGTAAGTAGCAGTCACTATTAAATGAACTTATCACGTTTTTATTAATAACTTTCAGCTGCTCAAAAACCCTATGATGTAGCAGACTTTATTATCATAATTTCATAGATGAAGAAACAGAAGCAGAGAGAGGAAACTCATCTAAAATATATAGAAGATAGGGGGAAAGCCAGAATAAAATTCCCAGCATTTAATATTTATTGCCAAAAAGAAAAATTACTGTTTATCTAATTGCATAACATTTCAAATGGAAAGCTGTAGAAAATGCAATTATTTGTTACTGCATTTTCTATAACATTTGACCTGACTAAGGTCTCATTTTCATTTGGATTGAATGCCTAAAATATTATTGACTCTAAACAAAGAGAAAATTTCAACTTGTTTATTGTATTCTTCTTTCCAGTAAATTGGGGTATTAATTATTTGTATTATAACAGAAGACAAAAGATAGGTTCATAAATTTTAAAATTAATCAAAAATACTTATGTATAATTTAAAACTAGCATATGAGAAAACTGCAGCCATCACCAATACTGCCAATTGGATGACAACAAATTCCAGAGCTAACCTCTCTGAGCTTTGGGAAGAGAGTCCTTTGTATAACTAGGGCCATTCTTCCCTTTCCTATTTTCTACATTTTTACTGGTGTTTTTCTTTTGAGTATGCTTTACTATCAACAAATCAATCACCAACAATAAGATATTTAATTAGAACTTTAGAAACTTTAACAGATTCAAAGAAGTAACAATGTAATTAAGGGGAAAAAAGGATGTGGTTTACTATAAATGTGCATTCATTCAGTTATCATAAACAAGGCAGTGTATGACAGGTGCTGTAAGAATGCAGGTGTTCTAATTCTGTATGTGTAATAAAGATTGAGATGTCACTCCTACCATGTTGACAAGAAACTCTTCAATAAAATGAGAGAATTAGAAAGAAAGAGCAAGAGCACGATCAAGAACAAGAAAGAAAGAACTGCATTTCTACCTTAAGTATGCTTATCTCAGATATCATGATTGTTTCCCAGGCCTTAACAGATGAAAATCATCCCAAGAGCCGAAGAATCCTTGGATATGGAAAAGCTCCAATGTACTTTTCCTCATCTTGTTGGAGAACATGCTCTTTGATCTAGATGTAGAGCTCAACCTCTTTCTCAGCTGGCAGATACAAGGGACAAATAGATATTATAAGAATGTTGATTTAGTAGATTTTATAGACTATTCAGTTAATGGGACAGGCATGTGTTAGGGAACAAATATTCCACTACTAGAAAGTCCTCACTATCCTTTAATCTCACTCAGCCCCCAGGATCACACCATTTCCTGACTTCCTCTCTTCTTTTCTCCCTTCTAGTCTCTCCTCAACACTCCAGTTGTCTGATTAGCAACCCACATTACAAAGAACTCTTCTCGTGCTCTTAAAAATATATGTTCTCTTTATTTATTCCTAGAAAAACATTTCTACCATCATTTTAGTATATCCTAATCACAAACAGAAGAGACTTCTATTTGACATTAACTCACATTTTTTCTCTATTATTTTATTTTTTTGTTTTGTTTTTAATTTATTTATTTATTTTACTTTGCAATATTGTATTGGTTTTGCCATACATTGGCTTGAATCCAATAGAAAGATAAGAAAGCCTTTCTCAGTGATCAGTGCAAAGAATTAGTGGAAAACAATGAGAATGTGAAAGACTAGAGATCTCTTCAAGAAAATTAGAGATACCAACAGAACATTTCATGCAAAGATGAGCACAATAAAGGACAGAAATTGTATGAATCTAACCAAAGCAAAAGATATTAAGAAGAGGTGGCAAGAAAACACAGAACAATACAAAAAGATCTTAATGACCCAGACAACCACAATGATGTGATCACCAAACTAGAGTCAGACATCCTGGAGTGTTAAGTCAGTGGGCCTTAGGAAGCATCCCTATGAGCAAAACTAGTGGAGGTGACAGAATTCCGGTTGAGTTATCACAAATCTTAAAAGACGAGGCTGTGAAAGTGCTGCAGTCAATATACTAGCAAATTTGGAAAACTCAGCAATGGCCACAGGATGGGAAAAGGTCAGTTTTCATTCCAGTCTCAAAGAGAGGCAATGCCAAAGAATGCTCAAGCTACCATACCATTGCACTCATCTTACACACTAGCAAAGTATTGCTTAAAATTCTCCAAGCCAGGCTTCAACAGTACATGAACCATGAACTTCCAGATGTTTAAGCTGGATTTAGAAAAGGCAGAGGAACAGAGACCAAATTGCCTACATCTGTTGGATCATTGAAAAAGCAAGAGTGTTCCAGAAAAACATCTACTTCTACTTCTTTGACTACACCAAAGCGTTTGACTGTGTGAATCACAACAAATTGTGAAAAATTCTTCAAGAGATGGGCATACNCAGAGATCAAATTGCCTACATCTGTTGGATCATTGAAAAAGCAAGAGTGTTCCAGAAAAACATCTACTTCTACTTCTTTGACTACACCAAAGCGTTTGACTGTGTGAATCACAACAAATTGTGAAAAATTCTTCAAGAGATGGGCATACCAGACCACCTGACCTGCCTCCTGAGAAAACCGTATGCAGGTCAAGAAGCAACAGTTAGAACTGGACATGGAACAACATACTGGTTCCAAATTAGGAAAGGAGTACATCAAGGTTTTATATTTTCACCCTGTTTATTTAACTTATATGCAGAGTACATCATGTGTAATGCTGGGCTGGATGAAGCACAAGCTGAAATCAAGATTTCCAGGAGAAATATCTATAACCTCATATACACAGATGACACCACCCTTATGGCAGAAAGCAAAAAAGAGCTAAAGTACCTCTTGATGAAAGTGAAAGAAGAGAGTAAAAATGTTAGCTTAAACTCAACATTCAGAAAACTAAGATCATGTCATCTGGTCCTATCACTTTATGGCAAATAGATGGGGAAACAATGGATTCCATGGGAGGCTTTATTTTGGGAGGCCCCAAAATCACTGCAGATGGTGACTAAAGCCATGAAATTAAAAGATACTTTCTCCTTGAAAGAAAAGCTATGACCAACCTAGACAGCATATTAAAAAGCAGAGACTTGACTTTGTCAAAAAAAGTCTGTCTAGTCAAAGCTTTGGTTTTTTTCAGTAGTCATGTATGGATGTGAGAGTTGGACTATAAAGAAAGCTGAGCACTGAAGAATTGATGCTTTTGAACTGTGATGTTGGAGAAGACTCTTGAGAGTCCCTTGGACTAGAAGGAGATCCAACCTATCAATCTTAAAGGAGATCAGTCCTGAGTATTCATTGGAAGGACTGATGCTGAAGCTGAAATTGATGTGAAGAACTGATTCATTGGAAAAGACCCTGATGCTGAGAAAGATTGAAGGCGGGAGGAGAAGGGCATGACAGAGGATGAGATGGTTGGATGGCATCACCAATTCGATGGACATGAGTTTGAGTAAGGTCCAGGAGTTGGTGATTGACTGGGAAGCCTGGCGTGCTACAGTCTATGGGGCCGCAAAGAGTTGGACATGACTGTTCAACTGAACTGACTGATGTACGTCGTGTTAAGATAAATGAAATTTGTAAGAAAATTAGCAATGAGGCTTATCCTAATATGAGTGAGAAAATGTTGCATTTGGCTGTTCCAAGAGATTAATTGTTGTATCCTTTATTACTCTCTGAAAATTTGATTAAAGAAAGTATCTCTATTGTTTACATCACTGCATTCAAATATTAATACTAATTCTCTTCCTATATGTGTGTAGAATGGGTAGAAGGAAGAAGGGAGATGATATTCATTTTTTTTGCAACAAGAATCAAAGACATAAGCCATAAAGTTAAGTGAATTTCTTGTACTGGTGTAAGAACTGTGTTGATGGGCAAAGGTAGGAAATCTTTTTTACACTTTATGAAGTTACCCACTTTTAAAGATATGAGACTTACTGCAACCCAGTTCTACAAGTTCTGTGTTTAGATCATCTGTGCACACACTGAAGGATACTGAATTTAGTTAAGAGCATCAAAATTTTCTCTCTTCTCCTTACTGAATTTTCTTATGCTGAATTTATATTTATTCATTCAGAAATTTCCTTCAAGCCAATATGCTTGAGGAATAAAATATTGTTTTTAACTTTGGAGAACTCACCAGCTAGTGAATTTTCCTCCTTTATTTTAGAAAACTTTTTGGTCCCTGTATGTTATCCAAATTCTGTGCTTGCCCCTTTCAATTCTTGTACTCTTATACCCTCTTCCTTCTCTTCTTTTATTCACAAAAAGCATCAAAGATGCTTTTGTTTACATACAGTCAGTAAACGGTGTGCTTAGAGGTTCCACAACCAGCCCTGACAGATACATCAATGTTAAATACAAAATCTGGAGTGGGAGGTAGGATTTTTAAGAAGCATTAAATATGCCTTCTTTTTTATCATAGGTTAAGTAAATGTGAAGGAAGCCCTGGGAAATTAAGTGTTTTTTGATGGTACTTGCTTCAGAAGATGGAGAGAGAAAAAAGAACCAATGATGTAGCTTCTTATGCAAGATGCACTTAAAATCAGATCTCTTTATTATTACTTAGCAAGTCTTTCCAATCTTGAAGACATTATCTAGAAGATGTATGGTTCATGGAAATTACAATTTAGGCAGTCTCCAACAAGGTAAAGGGAAATATGTAACAAGAAGAAATAAAAGAAGAATCAATAAGGAGGTATTTTATAGATATAGATAGAAATCTCTATGATAACAATTGAAGAAAAAAAAACTTTATATCAGAGATATAAGTGAAATATTATTATGACCTAGTCGTGAACAACCAGATTATTTTATGGCAAAGTATTTTGTCTGATTATATACAACACAGAAATGGTATTTATAGTCTAAGTTGAGAAGAGATTCCCTGAGCTTCCCTAATAGCTCAGTTGGTAAAGAATCTGCCTGCAATGTGGGAGAGCTGGGTTCAATCCCTGAGTTGGCAAGATCCCCTGGAGAAGGGAAACGCTATCCACTCCAGTATTCTGGCCTGGAGAATTCCATGGACTGTATAGTCCATGGGGCTGCAAAGAGTCAGACACAACTGAGCAACTTTTACTTTGAGAAGAGATTCAGTGGAGATTTGCAGACAAAACCCAGGGCAGGGGGATCGAATGATTTAGGAGCTAGTAATGAACAGTATTTTTCTTTTCAAGATCTCTGAATAGATTTGTATCTTCATAAAAATGTGCGTTTTTTTTGAAGTCACATCTCACCATAATGGGATTGCATATGTAAAAGGTACCAACAATCTCTACTGCCCTGACAGACAGCTAGAACAAAATTTGTTAATCATTTCTGTTCTTAGTGTTGTCCCTTAAAGTGGCTACTCTAATTGAAGTTCCTCTTCTCCTACTTCTGTCCCCAAAGCAGTGCTCAGCCCAGCCTTCTGGCACTAAGTCCATACTATAAAAATATTTCCTCCTTTTGCATGAAATCTAGAGGTCAGCCTGAAACTCAATTTGCTTTACCATCTTTAAACTTTTGCCTCATAGCTAACATCTGCTGTCTTCTGACTTATTTTGGACTCTTATTCTCATGGTAGACCTTGTGTTGGCCAGTTGAAACAGAAGCTTTTACAACATGAAACTGTTAAACATGTATTTATTTTATTGGGTTGTCTGTTATCATAGTCCTTGTCCCATGGTTTACTGTGGCTGCAACACACTGTATTAATCTAATTGTTAAAATTTGTTGGTTTAAAAAGGTTTAGTGTAGCGTGACTGAGCAATATTTCTTTTCCTTGACATGCTGAAAACTATAGAAACATAGGCACTTTTTTTCTAAAGTAGGCATTCTTATTTATGTTGTTGTTCATTTACATGTTTAATTAAGCATTTGATACTGCTTGGTAGCAATGAAAATTAAATCCCAATTTCCTTACTGGTTGCACGATTTGCCAATGGCGAACCAAAAATACCAAGGAATATGTGAGAGAATCCATGACAGTATCTCTGCACCTGTGGCTCTTTGTGGAAAGCATTTTGTGAATGCCAAGCACAGATGTTAGCCTCATTTCAATTACTAAATCACAACCTATACTGACAGTTGAGTCATTAACTTCTTCCAGTCAAAGTAAAGAAAAAGAAAATCAGGAAATATGGTTATTTTATAATAGTGAATGATCTGTTTAAGTCTTGAATACGGGACATGTATTTTATCTCACTACATTAGAATAAACAAAACATTTTACTTCCGTTTCAAGACTCCTGTTTTGCTCCTGCAACCTATCACTCATTTGTTGTTGTTGTTATATTTGGGGCATCTGTTTTCTACAACTCAGTGAAGTCTAATCCTGCCCTGTTCTGTGCCATGTGCAGCTCCTGGGCAAGCAGTGTCTTGCTTCAGAAATGCCAGGCATAAAGAAAAAGGGAAAACCACGCATGGCAACCGATCCTATAGTGCTCTCTGCAAGGCATGCTCTCGGGCAACTGTGCAGTGAAGCATCTTTGGCGCTGCTGTTGGAGAGCACAACATATGATGATTTCAACAAAGAAGTACCTCTTCTAAGTATAGAGTGCTTCTGAAATGTGCTGTTTGCTTTGAAATACTTCTGTTAGGTAGAAAGTGCAAGCTTTTAAATCCATTTTTTTAGATAAGGAAGCAAACACAAAAATTGTTCTGTGGATTACTAATCATAATTTATTTGTGATTTACCAGGCTATAAAAGTACCTCTTATACATTGACTGTAATACTCAACAACTATTTACTATCAGCCTCTCAGAAAACTGGGAATGGGAGGAGGTAATTATACATTAATTGAATGTGCCTTTAATAAGGAGACTCCAATTTCAGATATGTTAAAAGGGGAAGCAGAGAATCGATAAAATTCTGTGTGTTAGCTGGTGCTATGGTTATAAACAGGACTTAAAGAGTTTGTCTAGCTTCCTTTACTTTTTGAAAAAGACCAGGAATATAACCAATATTCCAAATAAATAGCAAAAATAGTTAAAATGAATATTCTTTTATCCAAAAAGTAAAATGATCAATGATAAAACTTTTAAAAAATGTTTCAAGGTAAGGTTTGAACTACCTTGTATTTCTTCTTTACTACATATTGGATGGCTAATAGAATGCCTAAGTATAAAGAATAGTGATAATAAGTTTTCATAATATCTATAACAATACAGAAATAGACTCACAGATATAGAGAACAAATTTTTGAATACCAGTAGAGGGAAAGAATGAAGAAGGGGCATGTTAGGTATATAGGTTTAAAAGACTCAAATTACTATATACAAAATATATAAGAAAAAACAACATATTGTACAGCACAGGGAATTATAGCCATTATCTTATCATAACTTTTAATCAAGTATAATCTGTAAAAATACTGATTCATTATGCTGCACAACTGAAACTAATACTGTAAATTAATTACACTTCAGCTACAAAAGAAAGAAGTTTCAAAAGCACATACATGGTTCTCTAAGACCATAAATGAGAAATAGTGTCTGAATTTGATGCATTCAGTTTTATTTTAAGACATTGTGTTTGATAATAATGAATGGTATTCAGTACACCAAATTGTTCTTAGCTAAAAGAATTTCATGTAAAAGACAGTTTTTTTCCCCACCTTGGAGTTTTCATTTTCTTAAATGCGAGTAATGCAATTTATTAAGTACCTACTGTGAGCTAGGCATTGCTTCTCAAAGTATTTCATTTAATCCTCTGAACAATTTCTTGAATTTGAGCTTAAAAGGTGAAGTACTTGTCCAAGGATGAAAAGTAAAAAGTTAGTAACTGGCAAAACCAGGATTTGATTTCAGAAATATGCCTTCAGAAGCTAACTTCTCTTCACCTTATTCAGTAAAGTTTTATTTAAATTATATATTTTACACAATGTAATTTTAAAGGAGACAGAGTTATTACAGAAAAAAAAAATCTTAGAATAAGAGTTTAACAACTCATTTTAATGTGATCTCTGAATTTAAGATATTCAATAAAAAAACTGGAAAACATGCTGAAAGCTGAATTAATGGTTTGGAAATTGGCAAAATTCTCCACCACTCAAGAACCCTTTGAAGAACTAGAAATCAGGAGTAAGAGCAACAAGAGAAATGAACATATCCACGGATTCAATTTGAACTACGCACTTTGGAAACCCATTAGAAGAAACACATAAACACATAAACATGAAGAGAGTACTCACATTATCTGAGAAGAGATGAGCTTTTAAGTCATGCCTACCAAGTGTGCAAAATGTGATTAATCAAAAGAAGATACACACCCAGACCCCTAGCCTGGTGAAATTTCCTCAACTCCAAGGATAAACTGAAAAAGTAAATAAACTTTATGAGAGTAAAGGGAGTCAATTTTTTGTCCCTTATCTCATCTGCACCAGTGAAGTCTGGAAGATAGCATGAGACTAAACCATGAACTCCTTCTTTTGTCAAAGAAAAAGGATAATTAGAAACAAAAAAAGGAAAACGGAAAAAAGAAGCAAGCTAGGTACATACACACATACCTGACACATGGAGGTATATTTTCTGAGACAATTTTAAGAGATATACATATTCTAAGAAAATTACTCAAGAAAATCCCACATTTGAGTGAAATTGGTATCAGAATATCTAGAAACAGAAGGCAAGTTAATCAGGGAAGCACAGTTAAAAATGAATCCAGTAGAATTCATATTTAATACAAATTGATAATAGTTTGTGAACAATACTGTTGATATAAGAAGCATTCTGTAAGAAAAAAAATAACTTGGATTTAAATTCAAAAGTTTGTTTAATGAAACTTAAGAGTTTGTATGCATTGGAGAAAATGAGGAAATATGTTATAAAGATTCTGTGTTAGTGGAAGTAAAGACTTATAAAATGTTTGGTTTTTGTATAAAGAATAAACCTATGCTTAAGTGTAATCATTAAAATGATGAAGATAAACACTGGAGGAAAAAAAATATGTATATTTCACACAAAGCAGCTTGAAAGTACTGACTAGGGGAAAACAAATTATTCAATCAGGTAGAAAAGAAGAAAAACAAAGGCAATAGGAAGTATATTGACTAATAAAAGTCAACTAGGATAGGAGAAATAAGCTCAAATGCATTTATTATTAGAATAACTGTAAATAAGTTACAATTTTCTCTGAAAAAGCAGTACCTTCAATTGAATTGAAATTTACAGCTCTATCCTGATTTCCAGAGAAATTATACCTATTTGAAAGTTAAAAGATATAAGAGAAAGACATGGCTAAAGACATACAGACATACTATGATGTAAATTAAAGTGAAATGTTCTGATGTTATGATAATGTGGGAGCATTAATATTCATAGAGTGCTTATATTGTTGCAAGAAGCTTGTTTTGTGAGAAAAGTGAGAGAGTCAATTCCTAGGCAGATTGATAAGAAGTCCAGGATCCCCGAGGAGGAGAAAAGGGTCTGGGCTCTCAAGAAGGATACAGGGGTCTGGAATTCTCAAGGAGGAGGAAAGGACAAACTTTTTTTTTTTCTTCTACATTTCTTAGTCTTAGTCAAATAAAACGTTTTTTTCTTTAAGCCTTGAACTGATGATTACACAACAAACAATTCAGTTTAACTCTGTACCAAGGACAAGGATTATATAACAACAGTGGATCCTGCCTGAGGACAGTTTATCCTTCCTGAAAACCTTCTGGCTAATCCTGTTATCTTAAAATGTAAATTATGGGAGTGGGTCTAATAAGATCCTTACAACCTTGAGACATTTTTTTGATTAATTGTAATAACTAATTTAAAAAAGTATATAACTCCCTTTCTAACACCAGCAAGGAGGCACTCCCCGTCCCCCTTCTGATGTCTATGCCAGAAGCTTTCTCAGCCCCTTTTCTTGCTTTAATAAAACTCTGCATACAAAAGCTCTTGAGTGATCAAATCTGGTCCCTGGTCCCGAAGCCAAATCTTCTTCAGAGAACAACAATCCGACACCCTTCACTGCAAACTATCCAAAGCTTTATTAGCCTTGTTTCACAGTTGAAAATTATATGGCAGTGATAGTATAGGCAATTTATCTGTTGACTAGTATTTATATGAATAAGATTTCAATACAAGATTGGAATCACAATTCTTTATGCTTTCCATTAGTCCAAACTTCATTACCTGTGAGCACAGAAAATGTGTACTTCAGTGTTCCCACGTACTTATTATAGCTAAGCTGTATGTTATGAATAGAAGTATTACCCATTTCTAACCTTTAAATTAACAGCAATACCTGTTAGCTAACACTCACAATTGTCATCAGATACTTATCATGGTACAGTGGCTTAATAGAATAAAAAGAACCAAAACTTATTCAGGTATAAAATGGACTTTCATTCATGACATTGATGGAATTATCTGCCAAGAAGGAAAGGATCAACTGTTTAATAGTGTTGTTTGGTAACTGACTAACCACTTAGGAGAATACAGAAGTACACTCAAACATCTCAGTTTACATATAAATGTATTTCCATTGTATTGGAGCTCAAAATGTAAAAAATAATTCCACAATCAAGTAAATTAAAGAAGATTGGATGGAAACATCCAGGTATTTTCATAATTGGGAGTGGATCTGCTCTTATTCCCAGAGTCTATAAAGATAAAGGAATTGAACTACACTGTTACACAAAAACGTTGAATTCTCCGAGACAAAAATAGACTAGAAGAAATCCTGACAACATCCTGGACAGAAAATATCAGTATTATTATTATTTTTTTCTCTCAAACAAAATGATTCTAATACCTCTAAGAAAACCATAAACAAACAAACATCACAGTAGACAGAGGGTGTGCTCAAAAATTTTAGAGAAACAAAAATGTGAAAACTCAATAAACAGGTTGTGTTTCTCCAAGGAGCAACCAGAAACCCAGGTTCCCTCCCTGAGTGGGCCTCCTTGCTTGGGGGTATAATGCTCTTTGGCCATCATCTTGAAATTCTTAATGATTTTACTTATCTTTTTTTTTATTATTATTAATGTGAATTCAGAGAAGACATTTAGAACATGTACCCTGAGTGAATGAATTGAACCCTGGCTCCCGTGGGAGCCAGCCTCTTTCTACCTTCTTGCCCCCAGCTATTTCTCTGGGATGGGTTCCTCCCTTCTCTGCTGGGGACAGAGATCAGTTTGTGTGCCTGGGGAAGGCCCCCTTTTCCCTGTTGCCCTATGAAGACCAGGGCCTTCGCTGGGCATACTGTGTGGAATCTGCAGGTCAGGTACTTGCTATAGGGGGTCTGGACAGGGCCAGGATGGGTGAGCCCACCTTGGCTGCCTGCCTACTGCTGCTTCTGTGGAGTTATTTGGCTGGCCTCTTTGCCCATCTGCAGCCAGGTATCACGTGAGGTGAGGTCTTCAATCCCTTGGAAGTTCCCATCAACAGTGGGTTGCAGGGCTGTCCTCTGAGAAGGGGAAATTGCCTTTCCAGATCCCAGCTGGGGCCCTGCATTTTCATTTCATCTCAGGTCCCACCAATCATGAGCTGGTCCTACTCACTATTGGTCACAGTTAGGAATAAAACAACAGTGTTATTCTCATCAGACTGACCAATAAATGAAGAGGTAGCATTCAGCAATGATGAAATAGCAAGGAAATGAGTTCTCATGCATGAGTCCTCTCCATTCTGCTGGTGAGACTGTACAACATCATGTACAGTACTTTTGTTTCAAATTTTATGCTGCTTCAGTAATCCTATCTTGGGGAATTTTTCAGATGTTAAGTCAAAATATTATTAAATATTATTAAGTCAAAATAAATAGTATTATGTCAAAATACATTTCAAAGGTATGTATTGCATCATTTATGGAAACAAAAATTGGGCAAAATTGGCATTTACACCCAAAAAAGAATGATTAAATTGGTTCATTCAAACTATGGAATACTGGGAAACTAATCAAAGTATGTGTGGCTATAACAATCAAGTGAAAACGGTACAAAATGGTATGTTTTGTATATAATTTCATATTATTAAAATTTTTTATTACAATAACCAATAGATAGTATATATGTGTTGAAAGAGGAAAATAATTTTAACTGATTTGTACTAAATTGACAAAGGTGGTAAAATCTGCGGAGAAAGGGATAAAGCTGAGGAAGACATTAATGTTTTTAAATTTCCTGTCATTTAATTTGCCATTTAAATGGCATGAACCTATTTTATATTTATCTTTGTAAATCATATGAATGAAATTGCACAGATATGTGTGTGGATTTTAATGAATGCATATTTATATATACATATAGGGATATAATGTACTTGCACACACATACAGAAGAGACACAAACCCCTAAGAATCTGAAAGTCTTCTAATTGTATAGGAACTAAAGGTTACACCCAAATCTATATCTTTTTTGAGAGCAGACTAATTACAACAGCAAGCAAATTATAGTCTGTGCTTTGATAAAATCTGTGATCTGATTTTAAATATTCAACAGGGTATTGCATTTAAGAAAACAGAGAAAGATAGGCGAACAATTTCCTTGTATCCTTTTGCTAGGACTAAAGTGTTGATTTTACAGTTCTCTGGAAGAAAATTCCAGTTTTGCGGACTTTGTTGATTTTATATATGTCTGTTGGTGGTACACTAACACACTGACCTAAATCCTCAGTCTCTTGTGCCCCATTTCTTTAGTGTGACTCTAAACTGCTAAGCCCAGGAATAGCATCTCCTTCATCTTAGTCTATTCTAGGGCTGTCTTTGACTTTCCTACCTTAAAAGAAATCCCTATTTTCCTAGATTAAAGACTGTACCCAGTCTTTAATGTCTTAGGCACTGTCCCCAGATGCTGACCTCCTTTTCCTATCTTTAAATACTATTCTGAGGGAATATTTCAGTCTTCCAGAAAACGGCTAACCCAGTCATTCTATAAGGAGAAGAAAAAGCAATATTCTTTACAATAAAATCAGGGGAAATAAAATGTCCCTATAAATTCACCTCTATGCCTTCAAAGCTATTTCTTAGACTGATTTAGTGATACCCTTTCCTGAGTTATTTTGCTAAAGCTGGGGATAAGTTCTTCAGTTATTCTATCCATTATTATTAGAGAAAGCACATCTCACACTGCAAAATATGGTCTAAATACCACTTATTGCTGTTATGATTATTATATGTGACTTGGGGGCCTGTAAAATAAATGTGCCGCCTCTCTCCCATCCGCCACTGAGCTGTGCATCAGGTTGGTCACATGACAAATTTAAATCCATGTCTAAGTTTTGATTACTATGTAAATTTTGACATCATGTTAAATAAATCACACACAGAAGGCAGAACTCTGTTTTATTACCTACCAATCCTTACTTTGCACCATATCACACATCACACAATGCCCTGAGCTATAAAATAACATGTAATTATGAAAGCATAGAAGCAAGTACGTCCTCAGATGCTGATGTTGTTTACAGAAGAATTTTTTAGTTTGTTTATAGTTGTCAGGATTCAGTGGTGCTTTCCTTTCCCTGTCATGACATCCACCACAAAAGTAAACAACACAAAATTCCTTCTACTTTATTGCAGGTGCAACACTTAGCAGTGTTTTCAAAGAAAACTAAGCTTTCTATATACACAGAAACAATATTTATATGAAGACATTACTTCTGTTTAAGTAGTTAGCCTTATTGGGAGTTGGGGAAGGCTAGACTTTCCTGTTGAGAGTGCATGCGTGTGTGTATGTGTGTACATGTGTATGTGTGTGTGTGTGCCTGTGTATGCGTGTTGAGCCAGGGCCCTCTAACATGAGATTTTTCAGAAGAAATTTTTTTCATGTTGCTTTATTCCATTAAGTGTGTAAATCACTAGTCTACATTCTGTTCTATTAAGCTTGGTGATTCGCCATACTTATTCACTTGCCCTCAATCCTCCCTCTTTTCTCCATTAGGTATTAACTGCAACCTGCTTTCTAAATCTGATCAATTAAAGAAGCATAGTTAATCTTCTTAGAAGCTAAATGTAAAACGACAAAGTATGTGGTAATATACTTTTAGCACTCCATTTATTCCAATGTAATTTCTGAAGTAGGAAAATAATTCCACAGTTCATTTAATTAATGTATAACAAGTAAGATAGATTGATAGCTGAAAAAAATTCTTTCCCCACAAAAAAATATCTAGAGTTATAAAACTATTTTCGAGAAGAGTTTTAGAATATCCTGTTGTTCAGAAATGCTAGGCTGCATGACTCACAAGCTGGAATCAAGATTGGTAGAAGAAATATCAATAACCTCATGTGCAGATGATACCCCTTTAATGACAGAAAGGAAAGAGGAAATTAAGAGCCTCTTGATGAGGGTAAAATAGAGTGAAAAAGTTGGCTTAAAACTCAATGTTGGGAAAACAAAAATCATGGCATCCATGATGGGCACCCAGTCCCATCACTTCTTGACACAGTTTGAGGAAAAGTAGAAATAGTTAAGGATTTTATTTTCTTGGGCTCCAAAATAACTATGGATGATGACTGCAGCCACAAAATTAAAAGAAGCTTGCTCACTGGAAGAAAAGCTATGACAAACCTAGACAATGTATTAATAAAGCAGATACATCACTTTGCCAACAAAGGTCCNAGACTTTGTTGATTTTATATATGTCTGTTGGTGGTACACTAACACACTGACCTAAATCCTCAGTCTCTTGTGCCCCATTTCTTTAGTGTGACTCTAAACTGCTAAGCCCAGGAATAGCATCTCCTTCATCTTAGTCTATTCTAGGGCTGTCTTTGACTTTCCTACCTTAAAAGAAATCCCTATTTTCCTAGATTAAAGACTGTACCCAGTCTTTAATGTCTTAGGCACTGTCCCCAGATGCTGACCTCCTTTTCCTATCTTTAAATACTATTCTGAGGGAATATTTCAGTCTTCCAGAAAACGGCTAACCCAGTCATTCTATAAGGAGAAGAAAAAGCAATATTCTTTACAATAAAATCAGGGGAAATAAAATGTCCCTATAAATTCACCTCTATGCCTTCAAAGCTATTTCTTAGACTGATTTAGTGATACCCTTTCCTGAGTTATTTTGCTAAAGCTGGGGATAAGTTCTTCAGTTATTCTATCCATTATTATTAGAGAAAGCACATCTCACACTGCAAAATATGGTCTAAATATCACTTATTGCTGTTATGATTATTATATGTGACTTGGGGGCCTGTAAAATAAATGTGCCGCCTCTCTCCCATCCGCCACTGAGCTGTGCATCAGGTTGGTCACATGACAAATTTAAATCCATGTCTAAGTTTTGATTACTATGTAAATTTTGACATCATGTTAAATAAATCACACACAGAAGGCAGAACTCTGTTTTATTACCTACCAATCCTTACTTTGCACCATATCACACATCACACAATGCCCTGAGCTATAAAATAACATGTAATTATGAAAGCATAGAAGCAAGTACGTCCTCAGATGCTGATGTTGTTTACAGAAGAATTTTTTAGTTTGTTTATAGTTGTCAGGATTCAGTGGTGCTTTCCTTTCCCTGTCATGACATCCACCACAAAAGTAAACAACACAAAATTCCTTCTACTTTATTGCAGGTGCAACACTTAGCAGTGTTTTCAAAGAAAACTAAGCTTTCTATATACACAGAAACAATATTTATATGAAGACATTACTTCTGTTTAAGTAGTTAGCCTTATTGGGAGTTGGGGAAGGCTAGACTTTCCTGTTGAGAGTGCATGCGTGTGTGTATGTGTGTACATGTGTATGTGTGTGTGTGTGCCTGTGTATGCGTGTTGAGCCAGGGCCCTCTAACATGAGATTTTTCAGAAGAAATTTTTTTCATGTTGCTTTATTCCATTAAGTGTGTAAATCACTAGTCTACATTCTGTTCTATTAAGCTTGGTGATTCGCCATACTTATTCACTTGCCCTCAATCCTCCCTCTTTTCTCCATTAGGTATTAACTGCAACCTGCTTTCTAAATCTGATCAATTAAAGAAGCATAGTTAATCTTCTTAGAAGCTAAATGTAAAACGACAAAGTATGTGGTAATATACTTTTAGCACTCCATTTATTCCAATGTAATTTCTGAAGTAGGAAAATAATTCCACAGTTCATTTAATTAATGTATAACAAGTAAGATAGATTGATAGCTGAAAATAATTCTTTCCCCACAAAAAAATATCTAGAGTTATAAAACTATTTTCGAGAAGAGTTTTAGAATGTCCTGTTGTTCAGAAATGCTAGGCTGCATGACTCACAAGCTGGAATCAAGATTGGTAGAAGAAATATCAATAACCTCATGTGCAGATGATACCCCTTTAATGACAGAAAGGAAAGAGGAAATTAAGAGCCTCTTGATGAGGGTAAAATAGAGTGAAAAAGTTGGCTTAAAACTCAATGTTGGGAAAACAAAAATCATGGCATCCATGATGGGCACCCAGTCCCATCACTTCTTGACACAGTTTGAGGAAAAGTAGAAATAGTTAAGGATTTTATTTTCTTGGGCTCCAAAATAACTATGGATGATGACTGCAGCCACAAAATTAAAAGAAGCTTGCTCACTGGAAGAAAAGCTATGACAAACCTAGACAATGTATTAATAAAGCAGATACATCACTTTGCCAACAAAGGTCCGTATAGTCAAAACTATTATTTTTTCAGTAGTCATGTATGGGTGTAGTCGTAAAGAAGCCTCAACACCAAAAAAAAAAAAAAAAAGATGTTTTTGAATTGTGATGCAGAAGAAGGCTCTTGAGAGTCCCTTGGACTGCAAGGAGATCAAATCAGTCAACCCTAAAGGAAATGAATGCTGAATATGCATTGGCAGGACTGATGCTGTAGCTGAAGCTACAATACCTTATTCACCTGGTATTAAGAGCTGACTCTGGAAATGACCCTGATGCTGGCAAAGACTGAGGGGAAGGGGGTGACAGTGGATGAGATGGTTGATGGCATCACTCATACAATGGACATGAGTTTGAGCAAACTCTGGGAGATGGTGAAGGATAGGGAAACCTGGCGTGCTGCTCTTTATGGGGTTGCAAAGAATTAGACATGGATAACAGACTGAACAAACAGCATTGTTTAGAAAACGCCTATAAGGAAGAGAGCTGCCCTCCCCTCTGCTGATGTTTCTTTGAACTGGAAAATACTTTGACAATCAAAAGCAACTAATGCAGCATTTGTACCTTCTTTCTCCCCTTATTTTTTTCCCCATTCTTCTGTCTTATGCTTCCCTTTCCCTTGATAGATTTTTATTTTATTGCATCCCTTTATTTTATAGTATCTGAAAAAACAATTTTTATTGAATTCACATATGATGTGACTGTCAAGAGGATTCTCTGGTAAATTTGAAGACATAACGGGTATGTTACATTTTATTGATATACTAAACCACAGTTTACTGATTTCATGTTTAGAACTTGGTTCTTTTCCTAAGATTTTAAAGTTTTTAATGGTGTTCATTTCATCTATAGAAATTTTGGGGTCATATAATTTCAGATATATTCACTCATCTTACTTGAGAAGATTTTCAGATATTTTTGATTTTTAATATGTGTAAGTTCAGTGAAAATGTTAAGGTACTTTTAGAGGTAACACAAGTGGTAAAGACTTTAAATTTCTCAAAATAATTTCTCCAAAACATTTATGAGAAGACTAATGTTTAAGGTTATGATTTAAATTTTCTCATATCATCAGATGCATCAACCAAAAAATGGTTCATGGTATCAAGGTATTTAAGGAACATTCATCATTTTTGCATAAATATATGATCATATGAAATCACTGTAAACAAAACTTTGTCATTTAAGGTTTTCACTCTGAGATTAAATTTATAAGGTTTCAGCCTGGAGTTCCCAAGAAGCCTGAGGTATTTTAATAAAGTAATAAATTACTAAAACAATGTTCATTTTGGTAATGGGAATAAAATAACAAAATTAAAAATGAAAGAGTTATAGGGAATCACCCTAGACATCATCTAAAACAAGTCTGCACGGCTGCCTCAGATCTGTAGAATGTTATTACTTTTACCCCATATGTGCTCATATATATATATATATATGTGTGTGTGTGTGTGTGTTATATCATATCATATATCATGCTCATGTATTTTTGTTCAGCCTGATCTCTCTTCTAGTTTTAATAATTATAAAAAGTTTACTTATTTTCTTTCTTCACTTAATAGACCATTTTTCATACCCCAATGGAAATACCCTGTTATAGACATTGTTTGACAGATAATGTAACTGAGTTATTTGGTTAGTTAATTAATCACAAAATCTAGTGGGAAAATAAGCTGTTGACTTTATGTCCAGAAATTCCTTGAACATGTCGGATTTCCTGTATAAAAATTTAAATAATTTCATGTATCTCTGATTATTAATCCAATAAACATAACAATCTCATTTACTGAATATCCATTAACTACAAGGAAAATGTGAGTTACTTTTCTTATTTGTAGGAGACAACTCCAGGTCATATAGGCTTAAGAGTTCTTCTGTGTCCTTGATAGTTGGCTTATAAAAATCAGATAATTCAATATAAGTGGATATGCTGTTTCACTGGAGTTCAAACTAATAGGAATAAAAAAGAGAAGAGGTAATGTAAAGAAATGATTTAAAAAAAAAACACCTCTATAGAAAAAAGTTAAGTTCTGTTTCAAGGAGCCTTGGCAATGAACCATCAAGAAATCTACAAGGGCTCATTGAGTCATGGTTTCCTGATTTGGTAGTTCATGTTAATTCATGCATTCATTCATTCAACAGCTAGTTATTAAATGCCTACTTTGTGATAGGTACTATGCCCCCGTGCCCTCCACTCTCCTCACTACCTCCTCTCAAATCCAAGAAGTCCATTGTCTTATATAATTTTCACAGAGACAAATTCATTCGGACAGTCTCACTGCATTTATTTCATTCACGTTCAACATGTCTGGGTTTTATTTATAAAAGTTGTGAGAGATATATTTGAAATTAGAGCAAAGAAAGAAAGAAAGGGCTATAGGTTTGAATTATTTGGGGTGGGAGGTTGTGGGGGTGGGGAAACAGCAGCCTCAAAAAGAAAACTAGAAAGTTAGAGAGAACACAAACTCCAAAACATAAAAGAATACTCTGAGATATAAAGAATGTACTGAGAATTTAGGGCTTCCCAGGTGGTGCTAGTGCTAAAGAACCCGCCTGCCGGTGCAGGAGACATTCAAGGTGTGGGTTTGATCCCTGGTTCAGGAAGATGCCCTGGAGAAGGGAGTGGCTATTCACTCCAGTATTCTTTCCTGGAGAATCTCATGGACAGAGTTGCCTAGCAGGCTACAGTCCATGGGGTCACAAAGAGTCAGACGCGACTGAAGTGACTAAGCAGAGCAAGATAGAAATTTTTAATTTTGATTCCAGTTAAAACTACAAGTTATATCTCAAGTCTGGTTAATATTTTTGGTTTACTTTTATAAAAGAATAGAAATCTTCCTTCTGTACTAACTATAATATATAAAATTCACTCTGAGAAGAATATGCATGTGTGCAGGCACACTAAGTTGCTTCAATCATGTCTGAATGATAAATAACAAAATAAACAGTATTCAAGAAATTCTTCTTGTAGAAGTTTTAAGTCTTTTTTTTCTTCTTTTTTTCCCTTCTTCTTTTTTTTTTTTCTTTGTCTTCCCTGAAATTAAGTTATGTTAGCCCTATCAGACTCCTCTCTCCACGGAATTCTCCAGGCAAGAATACCAGAGTGAGTAGCCATTCCTTTTTCCAGGAGATCTTCCCAACCCAGGGATTGAACCCAGGTCTCCCACATTGCAGGCAGATTCTTCACCCTCTGAGTCACCAGGGAAGCCCCATCAGTATCTTTTCTACAAGTCTTTCATACATATACATTTTAGATTACCTCTAACAGCAACATTGTCTTTAAAAGTAAGAGAGTGAATATGAATATTCATAAGTACTTANTCACCCTCTGAGTCACCAGGGAAGCCCCATCATTATCTTTTCTACAAGTCTTTCATACATATACATTTTAGATTACCTCTAACAGCAACATTGTCTTTAAAAGTAAGAGAGTGAATATGAATATTCATAAGTACTTATTTTACAGTTTGAGATGAGGCTTCTGGAGTCAGACTGTCTGTATTTAAGTCCTGGCTCCACTTTATCTCATATGAGTGACCTTGAGCACATGGCTTGCATATTCTAGTCCTCAAATTCATGTTCTATGAAATGTAGAGAATCTCAGACTTTGCCTCATGGGTTTACTGGGAGGAATCAGTAAGGTAATACCTATAGAATTCTTATCATAGCACATGGCTAGTTGCTAAAATATTACTATTATTATTACTGTTTATTATACTGTTGGCATTTTCTACAAATTAATTGGATAAATACAATATTATTTTCAATTTTATCATTTGAACA
The DNA here is from genome assembly GCA_006410875.1 of Neotragus pygmaeus. Lineage (NCBI taxonomy): Eukaryota > Metazoa > Chordata > Mammalia > Artiodactyla > Bovidae > Neotragus > Neotragus pygmaeus. The sequence continues at coordinate 220,804 of SJYV01034962.1, read as the reverse complement.
AATTAACATGTATTTGTTGAACAGACATTATATCTGTGCATACCATTAATACCATATGTATTTAATAAAATAATTTAAAAATAATAATATGTTTTACTTGTCGTTAAGAAACCAATACATATGGTAAAGGTAGGGGTTCAATTTTATATTCTTTTAGAAGGATAGTCACTTTGTGTCAGCACCATTTGCTTCGCTTTGGCCAAAATCTTGTTTATTTGCTTACAGTGTCTTTATGCTGTCTTCTGCCATTGGAGAATTTTTTTCTTTTCCTGACTCTTCTCTTAAAAGAAGAGTCTCTTCTCTTCTTGACTAATCTCAGGTAGTATTTGTTATTTAAGACATGAGACATACTAATACAAAAAAAAAAAAAAACTAAATCCAATTCCTCCCTTACATCACTTTTGTGTTTCTAATTGGATCTGTATATGTATAATCTTACAGAGAGAAAATCTATGTTTGGTAAAAATTATTTCCATATAAGAGAGATACATGGTCTTCCCATGCATTCAAACAATATTTTACATTTGATGAGATTAAATAACTTGTTTCTTCTAAGTTTTTTGCCTCTCTAACTTTATTTTTAAATTTCAATATTTATATGTTGCACTTATATAATTAGATTTACACTCCTTTTTCCTTTTCAAAGAATAATGCTAGTATTGCTAATAAAGAGTTTGTATAAGATATATTGCTAAACTTTGGTACTTGAAGGACAGCAAGACTAAGTTTGTAATAAGGTAAGGTGAAGGTGAAGTTGCTCAGTCATGTCCGACTCTTTGCGATCCCATGGACGGTAGCCTACCAGGCTCTTCCATCCATGGGATTTTCCAGGCAAGAGTACTGGATTGGATTGCCATTTCTTTCTCCAGAGGATCTTCCCCACCCAGGGATCGAACCCAGGTCTCCCACATTGTAGACAGACGCTTTACTGTCTGAGCCA
>SJYV01034962.1:197637-219764 GCA_006410875.1 Neotragus pygmaeus | reverse complement strand
TGGGGGGAGGGGGGCGAAGGGCGGGAGAGTGGGGGATGCCTGCCCTGCAGCCGGAAACCAATAAAACAGGCAAGACCCAAAGGACACCAAGTCTTTATCCAGCTCAGCAGGAGCTTTCCAAGCTTAATATATTAAAACTGCTTCACAGAGGTAGCAGCTGGGTCCCCAGGGCCCAGCTCAGCGCCCTGACAACCATCTGACCACTGAGATACCAGTGTGACTGGTGCAGATGGACACGGCCAAGGGTGGCTGCAGCGGGGAGCCGGTTCCAAGCGGTGCTGCATGCACTGCTGTGTGCCTAGGGCCCTGGGATTCTTCCTGACAGCCCATTCCAGACACCCCTCTACGGAATATGGATAAAGCACGCACCCCATTTCCAGGATGCCGTTTACAGAGTACACAACAGCTATGCAGTCTTACACTAAATAGCCCCCTGACCAACAGGACTGGGCATCCATTTGGCCTGAGGGTCTCTGCGGGTGCCACAGCATTCTCAGTGACAAGAAAACTGGCATTCAGTGTCTTAAGCCATTTATGAATTTTAAGAAATTTATTTACTGAATAACTGAGGGTAAAAATACATATTTTATACAAGTAAAAGAAAGCCTGTGTATTTCACAAAGTTTCTTCATGGTGCTGGGATGCTCACCGAATTTTCCAAGGGAAGAGGGGATGTCTGTCATGATCAGAGCAGCAGACAGTACATACAGTTTAAAGAAAATGATAATAAAGAGACTGATAAATATAATAATAAAGATAAATCCCAACCAAGATAATGGGGTTCCAGACTCAACATTGTCACTAAAAGCAGTCAAGAATTTTTTTGCAGGCATGTTGTCTCCACCCACACACTAAGAAACCAAGTTTTTCATACGTACAGACATACAGAACAGACTTACAGATGCCAAGGGCAGAGATGGCAGGGAGAGAGGGATAGACTGGAGTTAGAGGCCAGCAGATGTAAACTATCATGGATAGAAGGTCCTGCCTATCGTACCGCACAGGGAACTACACTCGGCCTCCCATGATAAACCACAATGGAAAAGAATATGAAAAAAGAACGTGTATGTATATAACCGTGTCCCTCTGCTGTACAGCAGAAATTAGCACAACATTGTTAACCAACTATACTTCAACTTAAACAAAGAAAGAAACCAAGTTTTTCAACTTAGAAAAGCAGTCTGGCAATGAGCCAGCCTGGGGCTCCTGGTCTCAGTCCCTGGAGCCAAGGCGTTCAAGGAGACTCTGCCCAGCCCCTCGGGGTTACCATCCCCCTCCTCTTGATGGGGGGGTGGAGGGGGCACCACGCAGCTTCCTGGGCCTCTGCGAGGCACTCAGGGAGGGAGCCGGCGCGACCCCCCATTATCCCAGCGGGCCTGGTGCCAGGGCGGGTTCAGCTCGGCCCCTGCCTCATGGTTGGAAGGGGACCCAGTGAGCAGAGGGCGGAGAGGGGGAAGGCTGGCAGGGGGCAGCTGCCTCAGTGCGAGCACAGCCAGACCTTGGCTCCTTTAAATATTAGATCAATGAGCAAATAAAAGCCCTCCTATGAACTGAGGGGGGAAAAGACGAAATTCACGTAAGCAGAGATTATCTATTAACAGATTCTTAGAGCAAACTATTAAAGTGTGTCACTATATTTGACATGTTCTAATTCTTCCCTGTTACATAGTTATAGAGTATTTGACTACTAAGAGTAAAACTTCAGGCTAAAATCTGAAATGGAAAAGAAAATCTCTTTAACTGATTAGGTCTCTGGAGAATCACTAGGACAAGGCTGAAGCTTGATAAAAGTATATATGATAGTAAGTAGGACATAATTTCCCCCAACACAGTAAGAGTGCAGAAATGTGAGTTTTCACAAAAGAGGCAAGATAAAAATACTAAGGACGTGATTATAATATCTAAGTGCTTACAGTCAAATGATTAACTGTGTTTTCTCTAAATAACTACATTGATAACTTTTNCGCACTACTGGCTGGAAAAGTGGTGGATCCACAGCTCCCTGATCCCTCTCGGTGCCATGTGCACCCACGGCACAGGCAGTGAGCATCCCCAGAGCCCCCCGAGTCGCTCCTGTGAAATCCGGGCGTGGGGGCGCTGATGCATGTGTGTCCGTGCCACGAGGAATAAACCGTCCTTTGCCTCTGACCCAGGAGCTGCAGTCTCCTGCCAGCACTCACAAGGGCGTAACAGGCTGACTCACTAGCCTGCTAGAGGGATCAAGGGCTTCCCTGGTGGCTCAGACAGTAAAGAATCTGCCTGCAATGCATGAGACCCTGGGTTGGGAAGAAGGGACTGGCAACCCAATCCAGTATTCTTGCCTGGAGAATCCCATGGACAGAGAAGCCTGGGGCAGGTTACAATCTATGGGGTTGCAAAGAGTCTGGACTGAGTGACTAACACCTTCAGCGGGATCAAACCAAATCCCAGGCCAGCACCCTGCTTGGAGTGCTGCCTGTTGCAGGCATTGGCCTTTGTGAGTCTTTCGGGACCACCAGAGGGAGACANTTTTGTTGTTTTCTCTCAAACTTCAGCATGAATCAGCCATAGATATACATATATGTCCTCCCTCTTGAACCTCCCTCGCATCTCCCTGCCCATCCCACTACCTTAGGCTGGTACAGAGCCCCTGTTTGAGTTTCCTGACAAATACAGCGAATTCCTGTTGGTTTTCTGTTTTACGTATGGCAATGTAAGTTTCCATGTTACTATCTCCATACATTTCACCCTCTTCTTCCCCTCTCTCCATGTCCATTATTCTGTTCTCTATGTCTGTTTCTCACTTTCAGCCCTGCAAATAAATGCTTCGGTACCTTCTTTCTAGATTCCTTATAAACGCATTAGTATACATATATATCTTTTGCTTTCTGACTAACTTTACTTTGTAATGGGCTCTAGATTCATCCACTTCATTAGAACTGACTCAAATGTCTTCCTTTTTAATGGCTGAGTAATACTCTGTTGAAAAATGACCTTTTCCTGTCCTGTGGTCAGTGTTTTTTCCAATACCAAAGAAAGGCAATGCCAAAGAATATTTAAACTTCTACACAACTGCACTCATCTCACACACGAGCAGAATAATGTTCANAATGGCTGAGTAATACTCTGTTGAAAAATGACCTTTTCCTGTCCTGTGGTCAGTGTTTTTTCCAATACCAAAGAAAGGCAATGCCAAAGAATATTTAAACTTCTACACAACTGCACTCATCTCACACATGAGCAGAATAATGTTCAAGATTCTCCAAGCAAGGCTTCAAAAGTATGTGAACCTGGAACTTCCAGATCTTTAAGCAGGATTTATAAAAGCTAGAAGAACCAGAGATCAAATTGCCAGCATCCATTGGATCATAGAAAAAGCAAGGGATGGTACCGGGAGGGAGGAGGGAGGGGGGTTCTGGATTTGGAACACGTGTATACCTGTGGCGGATTCATGTTAATGTATGGCAAAACCAATACAATATTGTAAAGTAANGTATGATCCCGTTGCCATTTACATTATTGTTTTGGGTTCTGGTTTATACTCCCTTTTTTTGTTTCTTATCTAAAGACTATCCTTTAGAATTTGTTGTAGGGCTGGTTTCGTGGTGCTGAATTCTCTCAGCTTTTGCTTGTCTGTAAAGCTTTTTATTTCTCCTTCATATTTGAATGAGATCCTTGCTGGGTACAGTAGTCTGGGCTGTAGGTTATTTTCTTTCATCACTTTAAGTATGTCTTGCCATTCTCTCCTGGCCTGAAGGGTTTCTATTGAAAGATCTGCAGTTATTCTTATGGGGACCCCCTTGTGTGTTATAGAACTTGGATAATATTTGAAATCTTGCTTTATCCAAACTGAGACCAGTTTGGAGTTCTTAATTTCCATGGTTCAAATAACCTTTCAATTGGAGAAGGCAACGGCACCCCACTCCAGTACTCTTGCCTGGGAAATTCCATGGACGGAGGAGCCTGGTAGGCTGCAGTCCATGGGGTTGCAACTTCACTTTCACTTTTCACTTTCATGCATTGGAGAAGGAAATGGCACTCCAGTGTTCTTGCCTGGAGAATCCCAGGGGCGTGGGAGCCTGGTGGGCTGCCATCTATGGGGTCGCACAGAGTCGGACACGACTGAAGTGATTTAGCAGCAGTAGCAGCAGCAGCAATTTGCCTATACTGACTTATTTTAAATTATTATTACAAACTATTAGAAGAGAGGTGACATAAACCCCTCAATACATTAAAAAATGGTGGCACACTTACTGCTATAAAATTATGAATCTATATGGTGCCAAGTACAAAAACAAATGCTAATTCCCTAGGGAACAAGAAGGAGTTCTTACTGCCCCTGCAAACCCTCATTAGCTAGAATTGTTCTATAACTTGNATACATTAAAAAATGGTGGCACACTTACTGCTATAAAATTATGAATCTATATGGTGCCAAGTACAAAAACAAATGCTAATTCCCTAGGGAACAAGAAGGAGTTCTTACTGCCCCTGCAAACCCTCATTAGCTAGAATTGTTCTATAACTTGGGATTTTGTTAAAATTCAGATGCTGAATCAGCAGTTCTGGCATGGAAGCCAAGCCTCTGCATCTATAATAGTGCCCCCAGTAATACATTCGTCTTTGACCCATAGACCACCTTTGAAGGCAAGGGGTGACTGGAGCATCACCATTGCCTACAAGAACAGCATGTTCACGTGGCCCATTTACCATAAACCAAGGACTTCAATTGAAGTTAATTTCTCTAACAGTTTGCTCAAATTTCTTGGAAATAAGCAACAAACATTTGAAGTATATATGAAAAGAAATAACTTACAATAATCCCCAAATCACTATGACTTTTAAAATCAGTTTTAACTGTAGAGTAGTATCATTTCCAAGATCAATGTGAAAACTCCTGGCTATCAGAATTAACCTCCTGTGCCTAGTTGGTGACTCAGAAATCACATGTGGAGTATAGGCAAGGTTACCTAGAGAATGTCTTCACTTACATACAAACCACTTAATAAATAGTCCAATGACACTTAAAAAACAATATTGACTTAGAGCCCATTGGTAATTCTTGGGCCACGGCCAATTATACCGGAGAACCTGCTAAGGCATATTTGCACTGGCTTTGCTTTTAAACCTATTTTATTTACAGCATAAATTGAAATTACTAGGCAGTAATAAGCTTTATCTTTTTAATTTCCTTCTTTTAAGTTCCCGTCATGATTTTGCTCTCTAAAAGCTTTCCCTTTGTTTGATTAATTAAGCAAATTTATACACCCATTTACAAGGCATTTCCCCAAGTGTTACTGGAAAAACGAAGCATACATTTTGCACTGTACATAAAGGAGGCTTGAATTATAAAGGTTCCATCTAAATGATACATAAAATTTCCCCTTTACAATTAATATGCACACCAAGAAAACTCCAGCCAGCAGGTTAGCACCAGATGAAAGTGCTTTTACTGGATCCATCATTTTCTCAGTAGCAATCTCTGACTGACTCTGCTCTTAGATAATTAAACAAAGCTCCTATTAGGTTTAACTTCATTAAACGAACTAAGTATTTTCACTTTGTCTCCAATCTGATGACAACTTGCATAAGGAAATGAAAAGAAAGGAAGGTAAATGCAGTTTGCTGCTGTTTAACTTCATGAACAAAAGGAAAGCACAGCCACTTCCGGTTCCTCTTCCCTGCCTGGAGCACTGTGTTATCAGAATATACTTCCTTTGGTCTATTAGATGGCCCTGATTTGGGCAGGTAAGGTGTCTAAGACTGAGTGGTTAAGTGCTGTTTTGCAATACATGGGGAGAATTTTTCATTGACAAGGCAATGAGACAATAGTTAAAAGTGAATTCGCCTTTATCCATTCATCTATTGATGGACACTTAGGTTGCTTGCATGTCTCGGCTATTGTGAAAAGTGTATATATACAATGGACTACTACTCAGCCATATAAAGTAATGAAATAATACCATTTGCAGCAACATGGATGGACCTAGAGATTACCATACTGTGAAGTAAGTCAGACAAAGACAAATATTATATGGTATCACTTACATGTGGAATCTAAAAAAAATAGTATAAAAGAACTGATTTGCAGAACAGAAAGAGACTCATGGACATGGAAAACACTATGGTTATCAAAGTAGAAGTAGGAGAGGTATAAACTGGGAATATGGGATTAACAGATACACACTGCCACATATAAACTAGATGAACAAAAAGGATTCAGTGCATTAGCACTGGGAACTATGTTCAATATCTTGTAATAAAGTATAATGGAAAAGAATACAAAAACTAATATAGATAAGTACATTTGGTCACTAGTTCAGTCACTCATTCGTTTCTGACTCTTTCATGACCCCATAGACTGTAGCCAACTACAGTCTCTTTCATGACCCCATAGACTAGGCTCCTCTGTCTGTGGAGTTTTCCAGGCAAGAATACTAGAATGGGTTGCCATTTTCTCCTCCAGAGGATCTTCCTGACCCAGGGATCTTGTCTCATGTATCTCCTGTATTGGCAGGGGGATTCTTTACCACTGTACCACGTAGGAAGCCCCTATATATATTTATGCGTAGCTGAAGCAGTTTGCTGTATGCCTGAAACTAATGCAATGTTGTAAATCATCTGCACATCAATACAAAAAAGAGAAAACAGTCCAAACATTTAGGAAAAGAAAGTCACGATGTTATTATATAGAAGAAAAGAAATATGAATTAAAAATTCATACACATTTAGCTACCATTCCCTTTCTCTCTGGGAACAACTTCAAAATACATAGAACCCCCTCCTGTTCCACAAGGATATAAAGTTAATCATGACAGAAGGAAGCAGTGACTTAACTCTCCATTCAGCATGTGGTTTTATCTAAAAGAACTGAGCTGAAAATTAGATTTTAAGTTTCATCTACTCTACTTTCACAGACAAAACTAATGGACATGGTCACAGAAATTGTGTTGGGACCTTACTTGTATGTAAGTTGCAAACAGAGAAACCATGTATGAACACAATACCTTGACATGCACTGAGGTGACTGATGGAAGTGGTTGACACAGAAAGTCTTCATAGAAAAGTAGCTGTCAGTTTCAAACCTGCATTAGATAATCCGTATACTTAGGTAAGAAGGTAGCAAAGACACTTCAGAAAGAAAGGAACAACTTAGACAAACTGACCTGGCACAGTCTCTTGTCCCCAGGTCTGCCCAGGTGCTCTGGATGCCCAAACTATATCCACTATTATCCCCTGCCCATTGCCAACATCAGCACCACACTGCCACATATACATGCACACTCTCTGATTGTGCCTTAACAAGAAATCTAAATGAGAAATTAAATATCTTCTTTTCAAAGTTAAGACACAGTTTGGGAGGAAGAAGCAACTGCTCTTTCACTTACTGGAATAATTTTCTTCATTCAGGTGCTCACACTTTTAATATCAGAGATGGATCAAGTACATTAGGTGAGAGTTTAGTTTAACAGGTAAGACAGATGCTATTAGAAAATCAAGCATGCCACAATGGAGCAGATATTAGAAACCTGATATTGGAGATTCTCATAAACAATGCTTTCGATTTCAAAACTGTGCCTAAAATTTACCGTGAGCAAGGGGATAAAGAATATACCTCTTTTCCCTCCTCTCCTTCCTTTCTTCCATCTTCCATTCTCCTTCTTCCCTTGATCTCTCCTACCTTCACCCCATAAGCCTCCTTTTTCTTTATCCCTGCTCCCCTTCTTCTGTCTCTCCTCTTTTTCCCTCTTCTCTTTCTCACTCCAGGGAGGAAGCAGTAAGTCAGAAAAAGGACTAAAATTCGAAAGCTATGTTCTAGTTATTTATGAATTTAATGGACTTCAACAGCCTGTGCTACACAACTGACAACTATGTAAAACATTTCCATGGAAAATATTCTGATGCAAACAATCAACCTAGGTACATGCACATTTAGAATATAAGGCTTCTCAAAGCACAGAGGCAACACCAAGGTAATTCCTCACACTATCATGCTTAGCCCAAAAGCAAGATCCAGGTTTTGATATGTTCTTGAGCTTACAGTTTGTTTGATATTCCCCTTAAAGAAGAAGAATGCAAGTACATAATTGGGCACTAATTGACTAGAGATATCATCAAGAAAATTAGAGATACCAAGGAATATTTCATGCAAAGATGGGCACAATAAAGGACAGAAATGGTATGGACCTAACAGAAGCAGAAGATATTAAGAATAGGTGGCAAGAATACACAGAAGAACTATACAAAAAGATCTTCATGACTCAGATAACCACAATGGTGTGATCACTCACATAGAGCCAGACATCCTGGAGTGTGAAGTCAGTGGGCCTTCGGAAGCATCACTATGCAAAAGCTACTGGAAGTGATGGAATTCCAGCTGAGCTATTTAAAATCCTAAAAAAATGATGCCTTGAAAGTTCTGCATTCGATATGCCAAAAAATTTGGAAAAGGCAGCAGTNATAGAGCCAGACATCCTGGAGTGTGAAGTCAGTGGGCCTTCGGAAGCATCACTATGCAAAAGCTACTGGAAGTGATGGAATTCCAGCTGAGCTATTTAAAATCCTAAAAAAATGATGCCTTGAAAGTTCTGCATTCGATATGCCAAAAAATTTGGAAAAGTCAGCAGTGGCCACAAGACTGGAAAAGGTCAGTTTTCATTCCAGTCCCAAAGAAAGGCAATGCCAAAGAATGTTCAAACAACCACACAATTGGAGCTCATCTCACATGCTAGCAAAGTAATGCTGAAAATTCTCCAAGCTAGGCTTCATCGTACGTGAACTGAGAACTTGCAGATGTTCAAACTGGATTCAGAAAAGACAGAGGAACCAGAGATCAAATTTCCAACATCCACTAGATCATAGAAAAAGCAAAGGGATTCCAGAAAAACATCTACGTCTGTTTCATTGACTATGCTAAATCCGTTGTGTGGATCACAACAAACTGTGGAAAATTCTTAAAGAGATGGATATACCAGACCACTTCACAGGCCTCCTGAGGAACCTCATGCAGGTCAAGAAACAACAGTTAGGACCAAACATGGAACAATGGACTGGTTCCAAATTGGGAAAGGAGTGTGTCAATGCTGTATATTGTCATCCTGCTTATTTAACTTATATGCAGAGTACTTCATGCAAAATGCCAGGATGGATGAAGCACAAGCTGGAATCAAGATTGCCAGAAGAAATATCAATAACCTCAGATATGCAGATGACACCACCTTTACGGCAGAAAGTGAGTAGGAACTAAAGAGCCTCTTGATGAAAGTGAAAGATGAGAGTGAAAAAGCTGGCTTAAAACTCAACATTTAAAATACTAAGATCATGGCATGCTATCCCATCACTTTATGGTAAATTGATGAGGAAACAATGGAAAACAGTGACAGACCTTATTTTCTTGGGCTCTAAAATCACTCGTGGATGATGATTGCAGCCATGAAATTAAAAGATGCTTGGTCTTTGGAAGAAAAGATATGACAAACCTGAATAGCATTTTAAAAAGCAGAGATGTTGCTTTGCCAGCAAAGGTCTATCTAGTCAAAGTTACGGTTTTTCTGTTAGTCATGTTTGGATGTGAGAGTTCTACCATAAAGAAAGATGAGCACTGAAGAATTGATGCTTTTGAACTGTGGTGTTGGAGAAGACTCTTGAGAGTCCCTTGGACTGCAAGGAGATCCAACCAGTCCATCCTAAAGGAAATCAGTCCTGAATATTCATTGAAAGGACTGAGGCTGACGCTGAAGCTCCAATACTTTGGCCACTTGATGGGAATTACTGACTTGTTGGAAAAGACCCTGATGGTGGGAAAGATTGAAGGCGGGAGGAGACAGAGGATGAGATGGTTGGATGGTATCACCGACTCATGGAAATGAGTTTGAACAAGCCCTGGGAGTTGGTGATGGACAGGGAAGTATAGTGTGCTGGAGTTAGTAGGACTGCAAAGATTCAGACTCAACTGAGTGGCAGAACTGAATTGAACATAACTAGGTAACAAAGTGATGATTCCTACTTGGGAAAAAAAAAAAAAAAAGAACTCACAACAAAATATTGAAGGTTTGTTTGTAGACTCAGGTCCTTTTTTGCTTTCAATTTTTTAGAGAATTTGTTAGAAATGTTTTCATAAGAAGGTATCCTCATTGCAAGTTGGTTTTTCTTCCCCACCTAGAGCACTCTGTGCATATCCACAACTCTCAAAGGCCCTAAGAAGTGAGAGGCCCTTCTTCAGAAACTTTAAAGAGTTTCTTTAGCTATAAAGCTATTTAGCATAAGCTAAATCCATCTCTGCCTAACACACCCATATCCTTTCAAATGAATTAAATTTCTTTTAAGAGAAGAAAAAAATGGACCATATTAAAAACAGATTCTTTGATCATTTATTTTGGAGACTCTCAGAGCTTACATATGTGCCAGTACTGGTTATTACTGTATGAATTTTTAAGGAAAAAATTTCCATCTTTTATGTGTATAAATAAAAATACTTAAAATAGTTAATATTGTTTACATATCACTTTAATTATTTTCAATTATTTAAGTACTTGTCTATTTTACATTCAATTAGATTGTTTGCCATATTTGTCTGTTCTAGTTATAGTTATCCTTATAGTCTAAAAAAAGGCAAACATGAAATGAAATCTACCAGTAATTAAGCATGTATCCAGTTTGGTTGTGTTCCTTGATTTTTATTTAATCAGGTAGTTTGAAAACTTAGGAGGGGGTGAACTAAACTGTTTCTTTCCTTTAAAATCTTTCCAGCAACTCAAAACTACATTAGTAATTTGAAAAATAAAGCCTCTAAAATCATGTACCACATATATTATATAGTGGCAAGTTTTTCACACTTCATCATTGAACCAAGAATTCTGTCATCTTGTGAAAAGACAGCAAAATTGCCTATACTGGTGAGATTTGTAAATTGGAGCTGAGTGTGAAGGTAACATGATGAGAAAGCACATTTACCAACCCAGAGTTCAATACAAGATTAACACTTCAGCCTAGACGTGTGTGAAAGGTTGCTAACACAAACTGAAGATGCAAAATTTAAGACAAAGATTCGATTACTCAGTTACACAGTTAAATGCAATTTCTAAAAACAAGAAGCTTAACATGTCTTGCATCCAAATTAAAGACAATTTCATACATTTCAGAATAGAACTTATTCTAAACAAGATTCAGCTACTCTAGGAGCCTGGTATATTTAATGCCTCTCCTTTAATAAAGAAAAGATTAGAGTTAAGCTGATGTTCAGAAAGTTAGATTAAAATTAGAGAGTGAGAGCACACAGCCAGAACATGCCTTCATTACCAAGCACTCATGAAGCTTGTAACTGAAGACAAACTTCCTTCAGTTACCTACATCCACGTTATTTAATGGTTCCCAACAGTAGGTTCTTCACTCATCTAGCACTCCCTTCTCTTCTTAAAAAAAAAAAAAAAAAAGTATATATTAATCAATATACATTTATCTTTCCTTTTTCTACCTCCAAGCCCTGTTCTTCCAATCATCTCTTGGTATGTTTAATAATCATAAAATTAGTTGTAGGTGATACCCTTTCTTGTTTGCTATAGGTAGACACTGTGTTAGAAGCTTTATATTTATTGTCTTGTTATATTTACCCAACACCTATATGATTTAAGTACTGCTTTTACCCAATTTTTCAGGTGTAGAGGGTTATCTGACTCTTCTTTTGCCTTGTTCTAAATCTGTGCCTTTAAGAGATTTCATCTTCTTCATTAACAAACATAGTGCTTTCCCTCTTTCCTTACTTTTCCTAAGTTATCTACTCCCCTTTCTTTACCATAAATGAATGTGCCTTCAACTCTATCTTTTCTTCAGTCTACCCATTTATTTCCTTTTTCCTTTCAGCGAAGAAAGATTTTTCTTTTTGGAACTGCCATCTATAGGACTTTCTGTCAGCAGTTTTAAACTCTGGTTAACTTTGACCCACTGAATCTGGTTCAGAACCTGCTGACTTGCTGAAACTTCTCTGTAAAAGATCACAACCACTGCCAAGTCAAACTGTCCTTAGAACCTGACCATTTGGCTTCCATATAGCAAATAATAACTCAACTTAACACAATATAAAAGTAGACTCTCCCAGGGTGAGTTTGATGTATGATTCATGGCACCCAAGCTGATGCTCGGCGACAACCTGGAGGAATAGGGTGGAGAGGGAGATGGGAGCGGGGTTGAGGACGGAAGGGATTCATGTATACCTATGGCTGATTCATATTAATGTATGGCAAAAACCATCACAATATTTTAAAGTAAATATCCACCTATTAAAATAAATACACTAAAAAAGTAGACTCTGAAACTGGAAATGTCATAATTATTTCCACTTCTCCACTCCTGTTATTAGCTATCTATTGCTGTCTAAAAGATGACACATTTATTATCTCATATTTTTCTGTGAACCAGGAGTCTGGGTATAGAAAATTGGGCTCTTTTTTAGGATGTTGCTGCTGCTGCTGCTAAGTCACTTCAGTCACGTCCGACTCTGTGTGACCCCATAGACAGCAGCCCACCAGGCTCCCCCATCCCTGGGATTCTCCAGCCAAAAACACTGGAGTGGGTTGCCATTTCCTTCTCCAATGCATGAAGGTGAAAAGTGAAAGGGAAGTCATTCAGTCGTGTCCAACTCTTCGCAACCCCATGGACCGCAGCCTACCAGGCTCCTCTGTCCATGGGATTTTCCAGGCAAGGGTACTGGAGTGGGATGCCGTACAATGCTATAAAGAGGGTGTCATCTAGACCCTGCTGTCTCATTTAAGGCTCTATTAGAAGAGGGCCCAGTGAAAGCTTACTCAGGTTATTATTGGCAGAATTCGGTTCCTTGAGTGTATAGGACCAAAGGCATGAGTTCCTTCCTACAATACCTTGAAACCTTAGGGCTAATCAGCAGTATCTGTTGAGAATCCAATAGAATTAATAATAATATTATTATTTAACTAATATACAAAAATGATCGTCACAACCCAGATAATCACGATGGTGTGCTCATTCACCTAGAGCCAGACATCCTGGAATGTGAAGTTAAGTGGGCCTTAGGAAGCATCACTACCAGCAAAGCTAGTGAAGGTGATGGAATTCCAGTTGAGCTCTTTCAAATCCTGAAAGATGATGCTGTGAAAGTGCTGCACTCAATATGCCAGCAAATTCGGAAAACTCAGCGGTGACTCCAGGACTAGAAAAAGTTAGTCTTCATTCCAACCCCGAAGAAAGACAATGCCAAAGAATGCTCAAACTACCACACAATTGCACTCATCTCACACATTAGCAACGTAGCTCAAAATTTTCTAAGCCAGGCTTCTACAGTATGTGAACCATGAACTTCCAGATGTTCAAGGTGGATTTACGAAAGGCAGAGGAACCAGAGATAAAATTGCCAACATCCATCGGATTATCGAAAAAGCAAGAGAGTTCCAGAAAAACATCTACTTCTGCTTTGTTGACTATGCCAAAGCCTTTAACTGTGTGGATCACAATAAACTGTGGAAAATTCTTAAAGAGATGGGAATACCTGACTCCCGAGAAATCTGTATGCAGGTCAAGAAGCAACAGTTAGAACCAGATATGGAACAACAGATTGGTTCCAAATTGGGAAAGGAATACATTAAAGCTGTGTATTGTCACCCTGCTTATTTAATTCATATCCAGAATACATCATGTGAAATGCTGGGAAGATAAAGCACAAGCTGGAATCAAGATTTCTGGGAGAAATATCAATAACGTCAGATCTGCAGATGACACCACCCTTATGGCAGAAAGCAACAAAGATCTAAAGAGCCTCTTGATCAAAGTGAAAGAGGATAGTGAAAAGGTTGGCTTAAAACTCAACATTCAGAAAACTAAGATCATGGATCTGGTCCCATCACTTCATGGCAAATAGATGGGGAAAAATGTAAACAGTGAGAGAGACCTTGTTTTTTCGGACTCCAAAATGCAGATGGTGACTGCAACCATGAAATTAAAAGACCCTTGCTCCTTGGAAGAAAAGCTATGACCAACCTAGACAGCATATTAAAAAGAAGAGACATTACTTTGCCAACAAAGATCTGTCTAGTCAAAGCGATTGTTTTTCCAGTAGTCATGTATGGATATGAGAGTTGGACTATAAAAAAGCTGAGTGTCAAAAAAAGAACTGATACTTTTGAAGTGTGTGTTGGAGAAGACTCTTGAGTCCCTTGTACAGCAAGGAGATCAAACCAGTCCATCTTAAAGGAAATCAGTCCTGAATATTCATTGGAAGGACTGATACTGAAGCTGAAACTCCAATACTTTGGCCACCTGATATGAAGAATTGGGAAAGATTGAAGATGGGAAGGAGAAGGGGACAACAGAGGAAGAGATGGTTGGATGGCATCATCAACTCAAGAGACATGAATCTGAGTGAACTCCAGGAGTTGGTGATGGATAGGGAGGCATGGCATGCTGCAGTCCATGGGGTTGCAAAGAATCGGACACAACTGAGTGACTGAACTGACTCAATATTTATTGTGTATTTTGTATGTGCTAAGTGTAGCTCTAAATTCTTTCATGTTTTAACTCATCACAAAAATCCTATGATGGAAATATTACTATTTATGTTGCAGGAAAAAAAAAACAAACAAACAAACAACTGACCCAAGAATAAATTAAGTGAATTCCCAAGTTCATATAGATAGTAAATAATGGAACTGAGACTCACGAGAATGCCTTTTGAGATAAGAATTAGCACTTCTAATCACCTCACCATAATAGCTTTTTTATATAAATTATTTATTATTTTAAATCTGGAAAAGTGGAAGGAAGTCTTGTGAGAAAGTTAATGATGTTTAGGTTCCCAGTGAAACTGGAATTCATTAAGCAAACATTCCATGTTTTTATTTTCTATTCCTCCTAAGCTTTTTAACATCTATAAAATCAGGCTAGTCATTAATGCTGCTAAGTGCTGCCTTGCCCCTCACACATTTTAATATATCAATCTTGAGAAGATGGTTCAATCATGAATAGACCCCTACTTATAAAATAAAAGAATCTGCCTGACAATGCAGAAGATGTGGGTTAGATCCCGGGGTCAGGAGAACGGATATGACACTCCTGGATCAGGATCCCCTGAAGAAAGAAATGACACTCAGTCCAATATTCTTGCCTGGAAAATCCTATGGACAGAGGAACATGGTGGGCTGCAGTCCATGGGGTCAGAAAAGGATGTGACTTAAACAACAACGACAGAGGTAAAAGGAAGAAGATATGTCAATGTCATTATATTCATATTCTTAGTTGATGCTCTAATAAGTTTCATAATAGAAAATGAAGAAAATGCTTTAAACCTAGGGGAAAAAATCAATAGCTGATGTTGCAAACGACAAAACGGCTGATCTTAATGATATCCCAATATAACCAACCAGATAAGAGGGATACAAAAGCAAGAACACTACCATATACTTAGTAAGTTGATTGGTATTGTCTCATTATCCACTGAACTTTGGAAATTAATGATTAGTATCTTCTTGTATGTCAGGAATAAAACATGAACATATTCTCCAGCCTAGTCTCAGGCAAGTTTACCAAGTTCCCACTTAACCAAGGAAAGTTTCACCAAAAACATTAAAAGCAACTGAGTGATTCCCTGTTATTTCTCTAATGAAGGATACAATGAGCTTAGGGATAAGTAGAAAGGAAGATAAAGAGAAGGACGGGCGTGGATAAACCAAATCAACACCTCTTTTTGTGTGTCAGAGTTGACCGAATATCAGTCTAATAAACACAGTTGGTTCCATAAATCCTCATAGTAGTTAAAGCATTTTATCACAGCTTATTAGACTGTGATAAAATGTATAGTTCAGTAGATGTCCTCATATATTCTGGAAATTACCAGCACCCATTTATAAGGAACCTGTATTACTAGTTTTAATTAACTGAAATCATCTGCTTGAAATTATGCTCTCAATTTAGCTCACATTTCAATCTCCATAAATTCTTTCTCAGTGTTCTACTCTGAGGAATGCAAATGGGTCCTGTGCCAATCCCCAGGAATGTCTAATGGCATCAGGCAGTGGCATGATGTAGAGCATTCAGCAATACACAGAATGGGGAGGGGGTACTATACTAAAGTAGCCCTATTATACTGATTTAACCTGAAAAATTTTCATTTACACTGAATTTACCACTTCTGGTTGGAAAATTAGTATTAATATTTGAATCAAAGATAGTTTACTTGACCTATGGAAATTATATCTTTTCCATATAGCATACAAATTATATTTCATTTTTCTTGGCCCAGCAAGCTTATGGAATCTTAGTTCCCCAACCAAGGATCAAACCCACATCCTGGGCAGTTAGAGCACAATCTTAACACTGGACCATGAGGAAATTCCCAATATTTGTTTTCTTTAATGGAATTATGGGTGAAATTGACAGTATTCTTCATAAAATACTAAATTTTTCTGCAATATGGTATCTGATGCATTTATCTATATGAAAAGAAAATGGTATATATATATTATATATATATATTTGCCATATCAAAAATTTTTTACACTTTATTTTCTTTCTATCCTTTTTACCTGGAGAAGGCAATGGCACCTCACTCCAGTACTCTTGCTTGGAAAATCCCATGGACAGAGAAGCCTGGTGGACTGCAGTCCATTTGGTTGCTAAGAGTCGGACACGACTGAATGGCTTCACTTTCACTTTTCACTTTCATGTATTGGAGATAGACATAGCAACTGACTCCAGTGTTCATCCCCTGGGGACGGGGAGTCTGGTGGGCTGCTGTCTATGGGGTCTCACAGAGTTGCATACGACTGAAGCGACTTAGCAGCAGCAGTAGCATCCCTTTTACTAAATCTAAAATGAAATGCTGTTGATAAATCTCAACATTTAAAATGTCACTACATGAGAAAATAGATTAAGCATATTATTTTATGTATGCAAGTGATAATTATTAACTGCACTGTGAGTTAAATAATGCTTATTATCCAGCTTTGAGAAGAATAAACTAGGTGGGGTGAGATAGGATGTTAGAAATGTTAAAAAAAAAAAAAAACAACACTTAAAAATACTTGTTGAGTAAGGTTTATAAGTGAAGAAAAGGTAGTTATTTGCTTCTTTCTTTACTGTGACCTGTCTACCAGCTCTGCTCTGAAATGTACGTAAGGCTTTGCTGAGCTGATTTTACAAACAGACTAAGAGTCAGAGTTTGATGCAGTTTCATCTGACTTGTCTCTGCATGAATACTGTTTCCTCTTTGACTATCACCATTTCAAGAATAGTTCTCTGTAAACAGTAGGTGCTTAATAAATATTGTTGGTTAACTATGCAGTTAAACTGGTAGTACATATTCCTGTTTCTAATGCTTCTTGGCAATCAGACTAAAAGAATACAAAGAGCTAATTTGCATCACATGGGTGAGCACAGAGAGTGTTTAATTCAGTCTAATGTTCTTTCCAAATGGTTCAATATTTCCTTGAATTGAGTCTCTTTCTATGATCAGGCCGAGTGAGTAAGATACTCTCTGGGAATAAAGTGCTCATCCATGTGATGAAAATTAACTCCTTCAGAGCACCAGGGAGTTAATGGTAAATTATTTCTTCTTTGGTACCAAAATGAATTAAATTGCCAATTAATCACTTCCCAGGGCGTGCCAAACTACAGGCTGCAGTTTTTGAAAATGTCTTGAGAAGAGAGTATGCGCCTTCTCTTTAGTCTGCCGTCTTGCTGAGTCTTAGAGTCTTTTCCCCTGCTTCGTGCTCTTTGCTTTCCCCTCATCTAGACCAAACTTGAGATGTGTGTGCAGAACGAACATAAATAGCTTCTGGACACACCAACTGGCCTGTAGCATCAGCTGGCTGTCTGGTCAACAGTATCCCCCCTTGCCATGCTGACAGAGCCCTGCTTTTATTTCAAGGCACAGAATGTTTCACTGTCAAAATCAGAGTTCTGGTGTTTGTTTTCTCAGGTACCCTGACTGCCTGAAGTGAGTCGTGGTAGTCTCATTCCCCTTCTCAGGGTGTAGTCTAGGTGTGGATATATGACCCAGTGTGATCTCTGGGGTGTGAGAAGTCTGCTGGGGTAGTGCTTGGTACAGTTTCCTGAAAAAGTAGGACACAGAAAGAAGCAACCTTTCTTCTGCCATGTGGTGTCTGGACCTCTAACGGCTGTAGCCATCTTGGCAACAAAAGAGCAGAGAGGCGCAGGATGAGACTAAGGCTGAGGGTGATGGGATATAGCTGTGGAAGGAACCGTGTCCCTGAAAAATGTTAATGAGGCCTCTGATGGCACTGGGCCCTGCATCTCAACTTTAACTCTAAACGAGTGAGAGGAGTAAATCTCCGGCACACTATGAAACAAAATATTCCTTATTGCTTACATCAGTTGAGACAGAGTTGTCTGCTAATTGCCAGCTAACGAAATGCCTCCTTTGAACCTATTTTACACCACCAGAAATAAATATTTATTTTTGTAGGATCTGGGAAGGTCTCTAAAATTATCTGTTCTTGTCAAAATAAGATCCCTAAACAGAGTCTAGGTCTTGGTCACAGACATTGAGAAGTTCTTTTTTCAGAATTCTACACTCCCCCAACAGAGAAAGTAGAAAAATTCTGTTTATTATTAATTATGTAAACATTTCTGAGTAAAGCCCAAATTTACTCTTTTTAAGTCTAAAATAATATCCTTATTTATTTCTAGTGCTTTGAAATATTCACTGGGAGAACAGAAGGTCCCCATTTCTAGGTGGAAAGTTTTTACTTGCAATGCATAGCCAATATTTTGACCAGGCTTTACCACAAGAGCAGAACTCCTGTGTTCAGAGAATCTTCCTTTGAATGGTGACCCCAAAACAAATGCACAATGAATCTGTTGGAATTAGATAAAAGAGAAATAAAAATAAAATGGAATACTTTTGGATTAAAAACACATATTTTTGTAAATAAACTTACCAGGAACAGAGACAGGAGGATATAAAAGAATAAATATGGAAATGGAGGCTTATTCATAGAAGCTATTTTATATTTCAATAGCACCTGAAGAAAGGATATGTACTCTGAATTGTTATCCAAAGATCACAAATCAATTTTTAGATAAGTGGTCCTACAGCTAAATATCAAGAAAGAGTAATACATATCATAATGACATTTCAAATGGGGAGAAAAGCACATTTCATAGTCCTAAAAATAGTAAAACATATTCATTTGAACATCTGGTCACTTCAGATGGAAAATCTAAAGGTTTGCCGTATATGTTATTATATTAAAAGTCAGAGACAAGTACTGGTTGGGAACGAAGCCTCACTTGTGTGCTTTTTCACAGCATTAGAGTGAAATTAATTAGTATTACCTGACACTCATGAATATTGTTAGTTTGCAATAATGCCAACTGAACAGCCCTATTGAGTGCTCACTATAATTCTGATAACCTTGAATACAAAACAGAATGGCATTCACATCTTATTCTCATTTATCTGTAAAAACAATAATGATATGTTCTTTCCTTAAAATAAAACTATCCTATCTTTCATTGCTCCTAACTGTGTGAAATACAGTTATAGTTGAAGGAGAATTTGCATACACTTTGAAGGGCTTAATAGCTATAATAATTTTAATCTACCATGGAATGTTTATAATATACAAAAAGATGAATTCTTTATTGTGAGAAGGGATTATTTAAGGCATATCATCTAATCAAGAAAATAATGATAATACGTGGGTAGATGACACACAAGGGTTTATATTTTGCAAATAAGTTGGAGATTTTTCTGTAATGATTTGGCCAATGAGTCTCTCTGGAAAGGAGCTGCTTGGAAAATGAGGTTCTTTTTAAATGATTTATCTTTGTTGTCTTCAGTGAGATACCTTCTCTAGCCTTTGGAATTTTGACTCACATTGTATGAAAGAATCCCTATAGAGAATATTACTTTCTCTTATTACCCTGCTTTTGATCTGACAGTATGATTTCTTCACCCCAGAGTTCTAGATAAGGACAAAGACACAGTGCAGAGCTCTCTGGTGTATTCTGTCAGATATATAATCCATAATCTGTATAACATCACTCTTCCAGGAAATGTCAAATGGTGAATTTAGTCATTTTATATTAATTATAATAATCAAATCATTTTTGAGGGAAAAACTAATTTCCTTTTCAATAATTTGCATATTTTTCCTGATTATCTTCCCTCTACATCTAACTACTTAAGAACTAAAGCCTTGTGTTGGCATATGGAACTGTTTAATTCAGTTAATTGTGTAACCTTTCTGTTGGTTAGTTAGATTCTTTATATATGAAATTAATATAGCAAGAATATAAAGCAGAATTATCACTATGATCAAATGAGGTGGTATATATGAAAGTGACTATGAAATCACATATATGCTTATAGATATGTATATATGCTCTAGTAAGTAATCAATAAAATAATTTTAAAATGATGCAGTATTCCTAAATTTTTGATAAATCAACTCTGTTTACTCATTTAAAATGAGTTCCTTCAATTTCCAGTATCAGTATGAGTGACAGTATCTTTTTCATTTTCTGCCTCAGAGCATTTTGAAGGAACTAATGAATGAATAATTACATATAAGCATATACTTGTATACATAAATGCTATATACTTTTATTTATTGCTTTAAATAAAAGAGTAGCTTTTAAAAAAATTAAAAAGGTATTTAAATATCCTCAACTATTTTTTCCTATAGCTCCACCACAAAAGATTTCAAGGATATTGTGTACTGATTTTAGAAGTTATCAAATTTTGTGAGCAACTGTATTTTCAGTCAGTATGTAAGTAAATGCCAAGTCAGAATTTTATATTGTACATATGAGATGCTGACATGATCATTTACCAACACGTGAAAGTGTGCAGAATCCAATGCCAAAGAATCTACAAAGCATATGCTGTACATGAAAAATAATGTTGCATGTAGCTCATACATTTAAAAAATGATTCATAAGAAGCATAAGTCTGAGAAGGCACAAGTTTTCTATCTAATGCAACAGAAGTTTATACTTTAGTAGGATAAGTTTAATGGACTTTTATACATATTTTATCTTTTTCTCCTTTTCCCTTTGCTTATTTAGATGCGTTACTACATATTTATGGAGACTTTGATTTCTTCTAGAGATAATGTTTTAGACATTTTTAATACCACATCTAGTTAAGACTTTAAATGCTCTGGCAGAAGAAGTCTCAAATCTGCTTGCTATAGACCTTGTGGATAGATCACTGCTGTTTCTTTTGGTCACTTGCATTTGGCAGCACTGAGACAAACGTCATAAAAGGATGAATGAATAATATGTTTATTTGCAATGGAGGTCTCCTTGGTTTCCTGTCCTGGACTATGATGATTCTGCAAGATAACAGCTACATTTCACTGGAGATAAGGTCTCATTTCTAAAGAGGATTAAAGTGGCTTCTGAAAATGTGACTTATAAAGATATTATTGAAGAAACACCATGTGCAAATAAAGTTACATAAGAAATACAATGTTGCTGTTATTGTTTAGTTGCTCAGTGTCCAATTGTGTCCAACTTTTTAGACTACATGGACTATAGCCCCCCAGGTTCCTCTGTCCATGGGATTTCCCAGGCACAAATACTTGGAGTGGGTTGCCATTTACTTCTCCAGGGGATACTTCTGACCCAGAGATCAAACTGCTTGGCAGGTGAATTCTTCATCACTGAGCCACCCGGGAAGCCCAAGGAATATAATAACTTTAGTAAATAAGCTAATTTATTGTATGAAATAATACCTTCCCTATAATTTATACAACCTGAACATGCATTTAAACATGATGATGTGATGTTTTTTGTACAAATAATTCATTTTTCCACATGTGTTGCATATGACTTAAAAGTTATCTCAAATATTTGCTTGTCTTGTACTGTTCCCATTACCTTGAACAGTGCTGGAAATACCCAGGTTCAAGAAAATTCCTTGGAGAATGGCTACCCACTCCAGTATTCCTGCCTGGAGAATCTCATAGACAGAGGAGCCTGGTGGACTACAGTCCATGGGATCGCAAAGCATGGGACACAACTAAGCAACTTTCACTTTCATTGATAATATTTTAATTTTCATTTTAGAAGTATAGTACATTTATCTAATGACTATAAATGTACATTTTCATATTCTACCTTTAATGACAGTAAGAACGTCACTGTCAAGTGGCATT
>SJYV01034962.1:0-184469 GCA_006410875.1 Neotragus pygmaeus | reverse complement strand
CACAGTTCAAAAGCATCAATTCTTCAGCGCTCAGCCTTCTTCACAGTCCAACTGTCACATCCATACATGACCATTGGAAAACCCATAGCCTTAGAGAAAGATAAATACCATATGATTTCACTTATATGTGGAATCTAAAAGACAAACAAACAAAAGCCACAAACATAACAAAACGGGGACAGAGTCATAGAGTAGAGAACAAACAGGTGGTTGCCTGAGGGAAGGTGCATAGGGGGATGAGAGAAAGGTGAGGGAGATTGAGAGGTATACACTTTTAGTTGCATAAGAAAAGTGAATCGTGGATAGAAAATGTATAGTGTGGGAAATATAGTCAATAATGATGTAATATCTTTGGCGACATACAGTATTTATTGTGGTGATCATTTCAGAATGTATGGAAATACTGAATCATTATGTTGTGCACCAGGAAATACCGTAGTTTTGTCAACTATACTTCAAAACCAAACAGACCAACAAACAAACTCATAGAAAATGAGATCAGATTTGTGGCTTTCAGAGGAGGGGTTGGGTGGAAGGGAAATTGGATGAAGGCATCAAAATGTACAAACATGCGGTTATAAGATAAATAAATAACAGGACTTTAATGTACAGCATGATAAATATAATTAGCACTGCTGTATGTTATGTTTGAAAGTTGTTAAAACAGTATATCCTAAGAATTTTCAAAATAAGTATTTTTCCCTTTTCTTTTCAATCTATATGAGATGGTGGACCTTCACTAAATTTATTGTAGTGATCACTGTATTATGTAAGTCAAATCACTATGCTGTTCACTTTAAACTTATGCAGTGAAAGTGAAAGTCGCTCAGTCATGTCCGATTCTTTGCAACCCCATGGATTTAGTCCAAGCAGTGTTACTGCTTTTGCTAAGTCGCTTCAGTCATGTCTGACTCTGTGTGATCCCATAGATGGCAGCCACCAGGCTCCACCATCCTTGAGATTCTCCAGGCAAGAACACTGGAGTGGGTTGCCATTTCCTTCTCCAATGCATACAGTATTGTATGTCAAATACATCAATAAAACTGAATGCAAAAATAATGAATTTTTTTGAGAGATGTTTGTTAAAATAGTAAAAGTTAAATCTATTTTAAGGCTTACAAGAAGTAAATTACTTCTTTTATCAAAATTCAGGTGATTTAAAATTCTATTCCTAATAAATAACATAGAAGATTATTACAATTGTATTAATGGCTATCTGATCTGCACCCATCATGGTAACCTATTTTTGGAGCAATCTGCATTGTTATTTCTTTTCCATAAATACTGCTATAAGACACATTTTAAAAAACATCTGACAAAACAAGTTGATGACTGANAATAAATAACATAGAAGATTATTACAATTGTATTAATGGCTATCTGATCTGCACCCATCATGGTAACCTATTTTTGGAGCAATCTGCATTGTTATTTCTTTTCCATAAATACTGCTATAAGACACATTTTAAAAAACATCTGACAAAACAAGTTGATGACTGAACAAGTTGTCATTGCAACTACTGACAGTACTTCGTGATTCTGGCATGATGAAGCATCCCACTATTTACAAGCTAGTCATTATCTCATGCTCTAAATAAAGATACAGAATTCAGTTTAATAAGCATTAATTAACTATGTTCCTTGCCGAAGATACAGTGCCAGGAACTGAGGGTACATAACTCTTGGTACAAAGGAGCTCTCAATTTTGTTAGAAAGAGAGTTGTATAAAGCAAACTCTAATGCTAGGAGATCTGTGATAAATACTATAAAATAAATTTAAGGATGTTTAATAGGAAAGAATTATCTCTGACTGGGAAGAAGGGCTGAAGACTTCACAGAAAAGTTGCGCCTAAAATAAAGACTCCATTTTGACAGCTGAGGATGGTGTGGTAGAAGTCTCCAACACCTGGTCATGTGGTTATATTCTGAAAATATACAGCAATCTGCATATAGCCAGCAGGTGGTGCACAAAGGTTCTAGGGAAGGTGGGGAGAAGGACTCAATGACAAAGAAAAGGGAGGAGTGCATTCAAGTGAATTCTGAAACTTCTTTTGTGAAAAGTTCTGTTTCATCCTCTTTGTCTTTTTTGCTGGAATTCTCAACTGCAGTTCTCAACGTGCAATTAAGTGGCACATTATTTTGCCAACAAAAATCCGACTAGTCAAAGCTATGACTTTCCAGTAGTCATGTGTAGATGTGCTGCTGCTGCTGCTCCCCCGACTCTGGAGTTCTCCAGGCAAGAACACTGAAGGGGGTTGCCATTTCCTCCTCCAATGCATGAAAGTGAAAGTGAAGCCACTCAGTCGTGTCCGAATCTTCGCGACCCCATGGACTGCAGCCCACCAGTCTCCTCCATCCATAGGATTCTCCAGGCAAGAGTACTGGAGTGGGGTGCCATCGCCTTCTCCAATATGGATGTGAGAGCTGGNAAAAAAAAAATGTCTTTAAGACCTGCTTCTTAAAAGTTAGCCTGGTGTGACCAAGGTCTGCTCTCCAATTGAAAGCAGACACACACCAGAAGGCATCTGCCTGTCCAGGGGTGATGCTACTCTTAAAGAAGGGCAGAATGGCCCGAAGATGCTCATGCTGAGTTCCTTCCTACAAGTCAGAAATATCACATGCTATACATCCTCTAGGAAACACGATGACAAGCAGAGTCATCATGAAGATCCATCAAATGCAGTAATAATGAGGGCAACCCAGACCAGAGGTACATGGAATTATATGGGCAGAAAAGTGAATATGAAGGTGAATATCAAGAACAGATTGAATCAACTTTACACTTTACCTTAAAATGAATCATCACTGTATTATTCTAAAATAAGTTGCTCACCATCTTTGACTAATGATACATATAATGATCCTCTCCAATCCATATAAAGGGCTTGCTTTTCTTTATCAAACATATTCACACCATATTCCATTTGACCTATAAAGTTATATCTATATGTAAAATCATTCCCAAGGACTATTGATAGATTCGTGTCATAAAAAAAAATGAACCTAGTTTTCTTAGTAAAAAATCTCAGAAATAAATAGAATATAATTATGACAATTCTACAGTTTAGCATTTTGAGCCCTTGACAACTAAGCTAAAGAAAACAGCTCTCAGTGAGTTCTTGTTCATTTGCTCAGTCATGCCTGACTCTTTGCGACCCCACAAACTGCAGCACCCCAGCTTCCCTGTCCTTCACCATCTCCCAGAGTTTGCTCAAATTCATGTCCATTGAATCAGTGATGCCATCCAACCATCACATCCTCTGTCATCCCCTTTTCCTCCTGCCTTCAATCTTTCCAAGCATTAGGGGCTTTTCTAATAGTTGGCTCTTCACATCAGCTGGCCAAAGTATTGGAGCTTTAGCTTCAGCATCATTCCTTCCAATGAATAATCAGGCTTGATTTCATTATGATTGACTGCTTTGATCCCATTGCTGTCCCAGGGACTCAAAGAGTCTTCTCCAACACCACAGTTCAAAAATGTCAGTTATTCAGTGCTCAGCTTTAACATCCTTAGGTGACTACTGGAAAAACCATAGCTTTCCTATACGGACATGTGTTGGCAAAGTAATGTCTCTGCTTTTTAATATGCTGTCTAGGTTGATCATAACTTTCCTTCCAAGGAGCAAGCGTCTTTTAATTTCATGGCTGCAGTCACCATCTGCACTGATTTTGGAGCCCCCCAAAACAAAGCCTGTCATTGTTTCCATTGTTTGGCCATCTATTTGCCATGAAGTGATGGGACCAGATGCCATGATCTTAGTTTTTTGAATGTTGATTTTTAAGCCAGCTTTTTCACTCTCTTTTATTTTCATCAAGAGGCTCTTTAATTCCTCTTTGCTTTCTGCCATAAAGGTACTGTCATCGGCATATTTGAAGTTACTGATATTTCTCCTGGCAATCTTGATTCTAGCTTGTGATTCATCCAGCTTGTTCTTGTGCACAATGTACTCTGCATATAAGTTAAATAAGCACAGTGGCAATATACGACCTTTTCCAATTTGGAACCAGTCTGTTGTTCCTTGTTCAATTCTAACTGTTGCTTCTTGACCTGAATACAAGTTTCTCAGGAGACATGTAAAGTGATCTGGTATTTCCAGCTTTTTAAGAATTTTCTGCATCTTTTTGTGATCCACACAGTCAAAGCCTTTAGCATAGGCAATGAGGCAGATCTTTTCCTGGAATCCCCTTGCCTTTTCTATGATCCGGATTTGGGCAATTTGATCTCTGGTTCCTCTGCCTTTTCTAAATCCAGCTTGAACATCTGGAAGTTCTTGGTTCACATACTGTTGAAGCCTAGCTTGAAGGATTTCAAGAATGACCTTGTTAGCATGTGAAATAAGTGTAATTGTAAAGTAGTTTGAACATTCTTTGGCACTTCCCTTCTTTGGGATTGGAATGAAAACTGACCTTTTCCATTCATGTGGTCACTGATGAGTTTTCCAAATTTGCTGGCATATTGAGTGCAGCACTTTAACAGCATCATCTTTTAGGATTTGAAATAAGTCAGCTGGAATTCCATTGTCTCCACTAGATTTGCTCTTAGTGATGCTTCCTAAGAGCCAGCTGACTTTACACTCCAGGATGTCTGGCTCTAGGTGATTTACCACACCATCATGTGTATCCGGATCATTAGGGTCCTTTTTGTATAGTTCTGTGCATTCAGGAAGTTTATCCCTTCACTATCACTTAATTCTCTTGAAAGATTCTCACTTTAGCTTGCTGTGTTCCTTAAAGGGGTGGCACTTTTTACCGGTACTTGATCTTTTCAAAGACCTCAGAACTTTGAGAAAAAAAGAAAGTCCTACTATCTTTAATAGGCTCCCCAGGTTCAGCGGTAAAGAATCCACCTGTAATGCAAGGGACACAGGGAACGCAGGTTCAGTCCTGGGGTGAGGAACATTCCCTAGAGAAGGAAATGACAATCCACTCCAGTATTCTTGCCTGGAGAATCCCATGGACAGAGAAGTCTGGCAGGCTACAAGGGTCACAAAGAGTTGGATACAACCAAAGAGACTGATCCTGCCTTGTTTTTAATAACTTCTGATTTCCATTTCATGATATAATTCTTGAAGTACCTGTTTGAGCTATGACTAAAACATCCCAAGTTTTTACCTGCCATCATACATACTTCAGATTCCATCTTTCTGTTATGTTTGGCTTTCAAAGCTACTTAGACATTTAATTTAATTTTATCTTTACAAATAGGATGGTAGTATGAAGAAAGAAAAAATACATAACTTGCACTATCACATTCTAAAGTGCAAGGCATAAAGTAGTCACATGTGAAATCTGTTTTAGGCTTCCCACTTTACAAAAAAATCAGCTTGCATTCCTCACTAAGTTTCTTTGAGGGCTCAGGGAATTTTGATGTTTTCCTTTTAACTGGACTAGCTGTACTCCGCCATGATCATTTTCTAAGCCGTTCTAATTCTACCAGGTGGTAATATTTGTGTGTTAGTTCTAACTATGGTGTTTTTGACACATCAAGTCATAAAGCAATGTAATCCTTCATTATAAACCTCTAATCATTTTATCTCAGTGACTGTTTTTCCCATACAGGCATCAATTTCGTTTTCTCCTCCCATCTCCCAAGAAACCAGCTCATTTAATTAGACATTTTGGTCTGTCCAACCTTGGTGAGCTCTACAATCAGTAATAGGAACAAAACATTAATAGGAAGAGCAAGGTATAATCTGTAATAGGGGCCCCCTGCATTATGAAGCACCTCCTATTCAGCATTTATATTAATGCATAATTAAGTAGCTGTCTCGTTAAAGCCTTTACTTATATCAAAGCTATATCTCCAGAACACCTCATTTTCCCTGAGAGTGAATGAGAGTCCCTAAAGTATTCACTTTTTAATGTAACTATTAAAAATGCAACACAGGAATTGAAAATGTGGCTAAATCGTTTAGTAACCTCTTTTGACATTTTCATTACATCTCCTATTACTGGAATCAAAATGAGAATAAGATTATTTCAGAAATTTAAAAGAAACTCTCCATGGCAGTCTATGCATGACATGCAGTGTAGAATTTCATATTGTTGAATTTATCATATTAAAAAAAAACAGGACAGAATAAATACAACTTTGCATTTTTCATCCCTGAGGACCTCTTTCCTGAATATATTTGGGAGCAGGCTTCTCACCAGTGGCTAGGAGAGGTGAGTATCCCTTGCTGAGGATTTTATAGGCGGGATTCAAAAATGCAGTTGGAGGCTAGACTTATCACTGCTGCTAAGTCGCTTCAGTCATATCACTAAAACATCTTTTAATTGTAATAGTCTATGATTTAATTGTAGTTACACAACTAGCAGGTAGACTTCTAGAAGGAGTTTTCCCTCTTTGCGTTGTCCTTCTGAGGCAGGTGCGTAGCTCATAGGATAAATGGGAAGCAAGGACTTTTAGTATGCTCTGTGTTTTCAACCACCAAACGGTATTTTTCTTTCAGATGCTTGGAAAGGCTCATCATTACGGCCATGAGCCTCTAGCATTAGTGGCCAACAGCCAAATAGTGACAGACATGGTGGTTCAGACAGTAAAGAATCCGCCTGCAATGTGGGAGACCTGGGTTCTATCCCTGGGTTGGGAAGATCTCCTGGAGGAGGGCATGGCAACCCACTCCGGTATTCCTGCCTGAAGAATCCCCGTGGACAGAGAAGCCTGTTGGGCTACAGTCCATGGGGTCACAAAAAGTCAAACACAACTAAGCAACTAGGCACACGTGGTGCTTAGTGTTTTACTTGCATAGTCTAAACTGTCTCATGTTGATTGCAGGGTTTTAATAATGCTAGTATTCCTTTTGACAAAAGCAAAAGGCCTTACTTAGTCCTGTTTCTTACTACTTAGTCCTATTTCTTACTAATGCCAGGGAATGGTGTGAAAGTTGTTGAGCTGGTGGAGGATGCAAAGTGAAAGCCGAAGATCTGACTTCTTCCTATGCTGTCAGTGTGGTGAAGTGGGCTGTCCTCTTGCCTTGTGGGCAAAGGCATGGGCCAGCAGTCTGTGTTCAGCTGGTAAGGCGTTCCACCACTTATACTTTTATTTGTTTGTATATTCATCCATTCACCAATATTTATACAGTGTCTTCCAAGTGTTAAGCATTGTGCTTGCTGATAGAGATAACATTAAGAATAAGACGGACATCTATTGTGCCTGGTAAAGTATAAAAAGCGACTGAGAAGCTGAGATCTATCTTAGATTATTAGTAGCGAGCTGGGATGCTAGGAAGAGGAAATAGCTTTGGATTACCCAGTGGGGGACTGTATCATAATACATAGTATTACAGCCATTTGTCAGGAACTTCTCAGGGGTGATTTATCAAACAGTCGACGTCAGAAACTCAGTCCTTAATATTGTGGGGAAAATCTAATCCTCTCATGACACGACTCCTAGGCCTTGCCCAGCTCATCTGGCTAGGGCTCTCCTTTCGGCAGACACCACGGATGCTTGGGGAGTGGCTGAGAAGATACCTTTAGCCCAGTGGGCTACTTCTCTTCTCCCTGTGTCAGTTTTGTAATGAAGCTGTCAGCCAAGGTGATTTATCTTTGTATCATGTGGCCCTTTAAGAATTTCTTTCCTGGATAATTGAATGTCACTCATCCAGTGAAGATCCTACTTCCTCCATTAGGATGTCAGGGGATGCACGGCAATCACGAGCTGGATGGCCACATATGGGAGCACACCATACATTACAGGAGTGTCTCTGCATGGCTGATTATTCTACAGGGAGAAGCAGAGCAGCCTTCCAGCTGGAAACCCCAGCAGACTGCAGAATGTGCAGAAAATGCCTTTACCTCACTAACTGAAATGTAAAATTATAAAGTTAAATGTTGAGGTAATGCCAGAAGTGTTACTTCTGCAGTATGCTTGCTGCCTTGACATGCCTTCACTTCAGTGGAATACAAACAGAACTGCTTCATCTGTATCACTGCTTTGACTGTTACTCCCATCTTGCCGTATTTTATTGTGTGCAGATATTTGAAGCACTCTCCATAAATTAATTCTAGGTGATGTATGTAAGTCAGTATTTATTCAATAGAAAATGTCTGAGAGGAGAGTGAGTTCACAGTGATAATCTCTGGATGGTGGGATTATGACAGATTTTTAATATCCTTTTTTGACTTATCTGTAGTTTTAACTTTTTACAAATATATATGAGTTACTTTTGTGACAGAAACACAATTAGTTTACATTTTTGTTAAAATCTGTCATCCAATAAATTGAGAAAAAATATGCTATCTAAATAAAGTAAATAACCAGTATCAGAAATTCCTAAATGTTGGGTCAATATGATGGTTCAAATGGTGAAGAATCTGCCTGCAGTGCAGGAGACCTGGGTTCAATTCCTGGGTCAGGAGAGATCCCCTGGAGAAGGGAATGGCTACCCACTCCACTATCTTGCCTGGAGAATTCCATGGACAGAGGAGCCTACCGGACTACAGTCCATAGGGTTGTAAAGGGAGTTGGACATGACTGGAGAGTTGGACACAAAACTAACATTTTAACTTTCTTTTCTATCAATTGAGAAAAAAAAATTGTTATCTAAATAAAATAAATAATGAGTATGACAAATTACTAAATGTTGGGATCAATATTCTAAAAGGGGATATGTGATATTAATTAATATTAGTCACATTTTCCATTTGTCTTTAGACTACAAGTTGGAAAAACTGGAATGCTATATTGAAAGTAGCAGAAACTGATTTTTTTTTTTTAACCTTATAGTTTTAAGTAATGAGTTTCTCTACTGTTTTGGCATTCTGTTTTGTAGAATACCTCTGCTTGTTAACATATTTAAGTTTTTTTTTTTTTTTCATGAAATAAATTTGTTATGCATGTTCTGGGGTGTCTATTCATTAACATCCTCCTGCTGTTCACATTTTATTAATGAAATAACCCATCTCCCCCCTACCAGCAGACACTTAATTCCTTCCTAGAATCCATCTGCTTTTCATGGGCTTCAGAGGCCAAATTCCTTTGCAAGATCAACTCTAACAAAAGCTTAATTCGACAGATGAATTAAATACCTAAGATAGTTAGCTATTTCCCAGTATCAGAAGCTCTGAAAGTGTGTTTTTACTATGATTACTACTCACATGACTGAGGGGTAGATGATTAGGGAATTCATGTTCTACTTGTAAAATTGTCACTCAAGTTTTGAATACACACTTGGCAAATTTGGCTACTTTCATTTATCTATTTTGCTGTGCATCCTTCTTTTTCTTTTTCTTCCTCCTGCCTCTCCCTTTCTCTCTCCCCTCTTCCATTCCTCTTAATGATAAATATAACAAACATCTTATTGGCCCATTTATAATTTACTTGTATCGATATCAGCCAGCTCTTGTCAATCAAATTGAGTCCAAGAAATCTTCAAGGAGGAACATTTATGGAAGTTTCATGATATGGGGTGTTGTAGTGCTATTAATTTTGAGAATCTAGAGTTCTGAGAAAATTCATACCTGCACTGAAGTTACGTTAAAATCTATTTTAAACTTGCAAAGTCTTCTGTGTTATATTGTATACTGATATATATCAGCATTCTATAGATGTGCTAATATCAAAGTATTATAAACACAGTTTAACTTCTACTCTCTCATTGTTTTTCCTACCTTTTAATTTGTGATATATTATATTTAATATTGAACTAATGAAAAAATACTCAATTGTTGTTCTAGCTTAGTCTTGGACCCCTTTTCTCCTTCCACAGTTAATGCTTTGGTTACTTCATCTGGCCTCATGCCTCTAGATTACTAACTGCACATGGATCATCCCAAATTTTATTTCCAGTGTGGATCTCTTCTCTGAACTTCAGACTCATAAACCCAATTGCCAAATCAAACTTCCATTTAAATGTCACATAGTCATCAAACTTAACATGTTCAAAGCTGTTTCCATCTGTAGTCTAATCTACTATAGCCTTACCTTCTCAATTAATGGCAACTTTATCCTTCTGGTTGTTCAGGCCAATATCCTTGATGTCATCCTGGTTTTCTGTCTATTTTTACATCCCATACCTTACTACCAAGGAATTCTATTGGTCAAACTAAAAAAATATTGGAATATGGTTATTACACTATCTCCAGCAGTTTTACCTCCTGCAAGGAATGATAACCTCTCATCATCATTACTGCAAATCCTCAAACTAGATTCCTCACTAGTGGTCCTGTTTTCCTACAGTCTATTGTCTATTCTTGACAGAGTAGCCACAGTAATTAAGACAGACTCAACATGTCCTTTCTCCTGGTTCTCTATCTACCTCAGAGTAAAATAATCTGTTTACATGATCCAGCGCCTCACATCTCTCAAGCCTCATTCCTATTACTCTTTCTTAGTCCATATTCTTCTATCACTGGTCACACCCACAACTGCACAACCGGGTGTTGTTTTTGCTTTGGTTCTGTCTCTTCATTCTTTCTGGAGTTCTCTCTCCACTGATCTCCAGTAGCATACTGAGCACCTACCGACCTGGAGAATTCATCTTTCAGTGTCATACCTCTTTGCCTTTTCAAACTGTTCATGAGGTTCTCGAGGCAAGAATACTGAAGTGGTTTGCCATTTCCTTCTCCAGTGGACCACGTTTTGTCAGAACTCTCCACCATGACCTGTTTGTCTTGGGTGGCCCTACATGGCATGGTTCATCATTGAGTTAGACAAAGCTGTGGTCCATGTGATCAGATTGGTTAGTTTTCTGTGATTGTGATTTTCAATCTGTCTGCCTTCTGATGTAGAAGGATAAGAGGCTTATGGAAGCTTCCTGATGGGAGAGACTGACTGAAGGGGAAACTGGGTCATGTTCTGATGGGTGGGGCCATGCTCAGTAAATCTTTAATTTAGGAGATCCAACCAGTTCATCCTAAAGGAAATCAGTCTGAATATTCACTGGAAGGACTGATACTGAATGTGAAACTCCAATACTTTGGCCACCTGATGCTAAGAACTGACTCTTTGCAAAAGACCCTGATGCTGGGAAAGATTGAAGGCAGGAGAAGAAGGGGATGACAGAGGATGAGATGGTTGGATGGCCCCACTGACTCGATGAACATGAGTTTGAGTAAATTCTGAGAGTTGGTGATGAATTGGGAGGACTGGCATGCTGCAGTCCATGGGGTCACAAAGAGTCAGACACGACTGAGCGGCTGAACTGCACTGAATCCATATTCTACACAAGCCACACTGGACCCCACACTGTTTTACAGTTTAGGTCTTTGTCTCTCATGGATGTCTAAAATACATTTCCTCCAATTACCTGCATGGCTTGTCCTCCTTACCTGCATCATGTGTTTGTTCAAAGAAAAGGGCAGAGTGATGTAAAGGCAAAGAGCATGGATCCCAGAACCAGGTTACCTGTGCTAAGTCTCTGCTCTGTCACTTCCCAGTTTTGTGGATCGTGGGTGAGTTAACCTTCCTGTCCTTCGCTTTTGTTTTTTATACCATGGAATTAATAACAGCATCTGCTTTACAGAGTTGTCATGAGGATTAAATGAGTTAATATTTGAAAAAGCACGTAGCCTAGAAGATAGTGTTATACAAGTGTTTTTGTAAACAAAACAAAATGTCATTTTCTTAATCAGGTCTTCCTTGCCTCTCTACAGAAAATTTTAAACCATCTCTCACCCCACAATTCTGCAACTCTCTTTCCTGTTTTTTCTCTTCCCTTTTGTTCTTACTTCTAAGAATTTACTCATTTATTTCAGTACTTACCACTCTTAATAGATTCTGTGCTCCATGTAAACAGTGATATTTTACTGTTAATTAACTAAAACAGTTTCTGGAATATAGTAGATATTCAATAGCTATTTGTCAAAAATATATGAAATTGGTGATAATGTTATATTTAAATGAAACTTGGAAATAAGCTAAAGCCCTTAGATGCATGAATCCTGCTTTGGATTCCATTTTGAGAGTCCTTTAGAGTACAACATGTTATAATTTGAAATGCAGCTGCTGATATTGTTTAGGTTTTTATCCTATAAGAATAGGGTCATTGGTTTTCTCTCTAGACTGACATTTTGGGTGATGTCACCTTAACTATGAAACCCTGCTTGAGATAAATTGCCAATATAACTTGCAGGCAGAGAAGCCAGATTAATGCCATTTGGCTGCATTCTAAATGTCATTGTTTTTATTTCAAAAGGCCAGGAAATAACATTTTAAATACTTGTAGCACCACTATTCAACATCAATGCATTCAGCAAAAAAGGCAGAATCTGAACTAACTCTCTTCAATTTTTACCATTTTAGAAACAGAGCTTTATAGAGATGAACTATCTCTTGACACATAGTAGACATTGGTGTAAAATATTTAGTGAAAGAAAGCACAATGATTACAACTTGTGAGTTTATGAAAGCCCACTATTCCCAAAATGAGAAAGAAGAATCAACATGATTCCTAAACATATTGTTGATTCCTCAACAGCCTTATAACTGTTGATAAATAAATAAATATAAGTTTAAATCAGATACATGTATTCTGTTACTTTTTTATATCTCCCCAAAGATGGATAAATAATTACTTCCATTTAGGAATTATGAATAATTAACAATAAATTATAACATTAATTTTCTCTCTATCAAAAAGTCATCTAGACAGTGTGCTTGAATGTAAACAGTGGAAAATATCTTTTCCTAGATCTAATTTCAATATTTTGTTGACACTGGTGTTGGGTTGCAAATGAGACACTTTGAATCATTCAAAGAAGCACACTAGGAACTGGCAGCATCTCTCCCAGAAAGCTCACTGAATAAATATTTATATCTCATGTTTCAAAGGACATTCCATGAAGATTATATTTCATATGTTTATTTTAGAAGAAGAATTAACATGTAGTGGGATTTGGGATCTTTAGATACTAGAACCATTAGCATAATTGATGAATAATGTAAATCACAATAGAGAAACCATTTTTTATTTTTCCTTTATAATACATTGTTTAAATTGATATTATAGAGTTTTTAGTTATAAATTAAAACAATTCTAACCAGAAATTTGTATCTAAAAAATTAATATTTTAAGAGAATGATGAAACTAAACTATAGAAAATGTTCGCAAATCACATATCTGATAAAGGACTTGTATTCAGAATAGATAAAGAATTTTCAAAATTTAATAATAAAACCACAAACAACCCACTGAAAAATTTGGCAATCAATCTGAACAGTACTTCTTCAAAAAAATATACACAGATGGCAAACAAGTACATGGACACAATTCTCAGCATTATTAGTCATTAGGGAAATGAAAAGTGAAATCACAAATATTGACTCATACATATTAGAATATTTAAAATGGCTGACTATATCAAATGTTGCAAACATTTGAATAAATTGGAATTCTCATAAATTGCTGATTGACATGTAAAATATGCCACTTTCACAAATAGTTCTACAGTTTCTTACAAGGTGAAACATACAGTTATCTCAAACTCAGTTATTTTACTGAGCATTTATTAAAAAGAAATGAAAGCTTATTTTCATAAAAAGAATTTTCTCAGATGTTCATAATAGCTTTTTTGTATTAGCCTCAACCTAAAGTCAACCAAAAGTCCTTCTAGATTATCAAATTATATATATATATATATATATGTATACATATATACACACATATATATATACACACACACATATTGCACTCTGATTAGAAATAGAAATAATGAACTGCTGATACATCTAACAACATGGATGAATTTCATCTAATGATACCAAGTAAAAGAAGCTCAACAACAAAATGTATACAGTGTATGATTTAATTTATATAAAATTCTAAAAAAACGGAAAGTAATCTTCAAGACAGAAAGCAAATGAGCTGCTGCCTGGGGGATGAGCCAGTAGGGAAAGGACAGAATGAGGAATTAGAAAGAGACACAAGAAAAATCTGGATGGAAATGGATATTTGCTATATTGACTGTGTTGACTGTTTTGCAGGTCTATGCGAATGGCAGAACTTAGCAAATTATATAGTTCAAATATACGTTGTATGCCATTTATACCACAATATAGCTGAGAAAGGGCTTCCCTGGTGTCTCAGGTGGCAAAGAATCTGCCTGAAATGCAGGAGACCTGGGTTTGATCCCTAGGTTGGGAAGATACCCTGGAGGAGGGCATGGCAACCCACTTCGGTATTCTTGCCTGGAGAATCCCATGGACAGAGGAGCCTGGCAAGCTACAGTCTATGGGGTTGCAAAGAGTTGGACATGACTGAGTGACTAATACTTCCAGTTCTTCCACAATAGCTGAGAAAACACACACATTGGAGTAAATGTTTTATTTACATTTTAATGATGGACAGATCTATTCCACAAAGAATCTATATCACCACCTGTGCAATCAGAACTGTTGGTGATCAGCAGGAGGCTGGGGACTCAGACCCTCCTGTGGAGAAGTGCTTGATCCAGAGGTGAATGGGCTCACTGTGGACCAATTAAAGGAGGCTGTGGTGCTTAGAGACCAGAATAGGACGTCCTAGCCCAAGGCTAATTCTCCCACCATTCATCCATTTTTATTTTGGAAAATTTCAATTCTGTGAAAATTTTAAAGGCAAGTAATAATAATTACTTACATGCTGTTGTTTTTGTTCAGTTGCTAGGTCATGTCCACTTTGTAACCCCATGAACTGCAGCATGCCAGGTTTCCTTGGCCTTCACCATCTCCTGGAGTTTGCTCAAATTCATGTCTGTTGAGTTGATAATGGTATCTAACCATCTCATCCTTTGCCACCCCCTTCTCCTTTGGCCTTTGATCTTTTCCAGCATCAGAGTCTTTTTGAATGAACTGGCTCTTAGCATCAGGTGACCAAAGTTTTGGAGCTTCAGTTTCAGCATCAGTCTTTTCCATGACTGATTACTTATATGTGGTTCAGTTGCTAAGTTGTATCGAACTCTTTGTGATCCCATGGACTGCAACCCAACAGATTCCTCTGTCTATGGAATTTTCCAGGCAAGAATACTGGAGTGGGTTGACATTTCCTACTCCACAAGATCTGTGGAGAAAAAGAAAGTAGAGATACAAAATAATTATCTGATGTAATAATGAGTGAAACATTTTTAAAAGTTATGACAAACATTATACCATAGGTCAAGGAAGCTCAGGATAAATACCAAAACCAAGTTGAAAATCCTGAAAGAAGCCAAGGAAGTAGTGAGGGGGTGATAGGGATCTTACTATACAGGAATGAGGAAAATAATTACAGACAACTTTGTATTGGAAAACATGCAAGCAAAAAACAAATTGAGTGAAATGTTCAAAATATGTTGGAAAAAAAAAAAGATCAACCTAGAATTGCAAATTCAACCTAGGATTACACTTCAAAGTGAAGGATATTACCAGTTTCCAGTTCCATGTGTAAGGAACCTGGAATACACCACTTCATCTTAACAGCAAGTAGAAAGCTCAGCAGACTGAAATATTAACAACCTTTCTTAGATTCCTAAGAGAGGTGTGCCCCCAACAAGAGGAGACAGATGAATACAGAGAGTCATGGTTTACCTGAGGAGCCTCCAGAGTGGAAATCTCCACGGGGACCAATGCTGGAATAGGAAAACTTGAGCTATAATTGAACATTACCGGAAGTTCAGTGTAGACAGCTCTGAGAGTTAAAAACTCCAGGGAGAATCCAGTCACTGGAGAGCCAACACAACTTTGTGTGAAGTACATCTAGGAGCTCAACCAGGTTTTCAGAGTAAATGATAGAGGAAAAACCCCTTTCGGCTTCCAGCAGGAAGAGTAGAAAAGGAAACGTTTTGAAATATGCCAGGGCACTCTCACAAAGGCTACCCTAAGGAAGAACTAATGTATCAGAGGCTAATTTAGTGGAGTATTATCAGAGCCTAAGTGAACTATGGAAGGGAAGTGACTGACTCCAGTCAGTTCTGTCCTTCCAAGTGGTAGAAGGTAAATACCCAGCTCCAGGCCAATTCAGTTATCCTCACCCATAAAAGGAGGGAGAAAAAAAGCTGAGAAACACCCTTGCAAAGTTCACAGTCAGAGGCGTAGTCTCACTAATGGATTGAGAATGAATACTGGATTATATCCCAATATATAAAACAAATATTCATGAGCTTTTGGTGAAATAAATAAATAAGTAGGGGAGAATATGAAAACCTTCTGTGCTGAATAATTCCAAATAATTTTTATAGATACTCCACCGGCAATTAGCTGGAGCATACTCCCTTTCCTTAAATATGAGTTTCAAAAGTTACTTCCTTACAAAGACTACAGCATGGAAAGGGAGTAGAAAACTTTAGAGTGCATAGTCCTGACAAATGTCCCCTTGCCAGGCCATTAAAGCCAGCATCAATAATGACAAATCTTATTGAGAGTACATAACCTTGATACAATATGATATCATGTGGCCTCACTACTAAAAAAAGGAATGTCAGTCTGATTATGAGAAAAATATACAAACCTAAAAGAGAGACACACTATGAAAACCTAACCAGTATCACCTGAAAAATTTTAAAGTCATATTGTAAATAATGTTGCAATGAACATGGGGAGTGAATATATATTTTCGTTAGTTTTTTTTTTTTTCATTTTCTTGGATAAATGCTCAGAAGTACAGTTGCCAGATCATATGATAGTTCTTCTATTTTTATTTTTTGAGGCCCCTCTGTGCTGCTTGCAACTCTACTATGAAACTATAACCCAGGAACGTATTCTGCTCTGTGTCCATCCACCAGGGATCTCCTGTTAATGGGTTCTAGTCCTCCCTATCAATGAGATTAAAATCAGCAAAAACAACAAGGTTTAAAACTGTAACAAAAAATTGGACCTAGAACTTTGTTTCCTTCCAGTTAGGAGTTAGGATAGGGATCTTGTGACTTTATTTCTGACTCAGTACTTACTGTCAATAGGAAACTATAGTGACCAATAATGACAGCAGCTTTTGGAGCCTGACATTTCTGTCCTGTTTTGAGAGAGGTGGGTCCCAGTGAAGGGCTCTGAATCACTAGAAATAATTGATGTGATTGTCCTTGTTGCACTGTCCTCTGTTTTTATTTGAACTAGCTTCTTAAATCTGCTTTTATGTTTCCCATCTTAAGTGCACTTTGGTTTCTGTGGTCATTCTAAGTAAACTAAAAAGTGTGTCAATGACTTCTTTCCCCCCAAGATTTAGAAGTAAGTCATCATCCTAGACCCAATGCCTTGGAGATTTAACCTTAAATTCCTGTGGAATGCAAGTCACATTTCTATCCTTGTTTCTAAAACCTTTAATGTTGGCCCTTTTGGTATGAATGTTCATGGGGTTCTCAAAGCAAGAATAATGAAGTGGTTTGCCATTCCCTCTTCCAGATGGTGTATTAAAAAGCAGACATTACTTTGCCGACAAAGGTCCATATAGTCAAAACTATGGCTGTGGTTTTTCAATAGTCATGTATGAGTCTGGGAGTTGGATCATAAAGAAGGCTGAGCGGCAAAGAATTGATGCTTTCAAACTGTGGCTTTGGAGAAGACTCTTGAGAGTCTCTTGGACTGCAAGGAGATCAAACCAGTCAATTCTAAAGGAAATCAACCATGAATGTTCATTGGAAAGACTGATGCTGAAGCTAAAGCTCCAATACTTTGGCCACCTGATGCAGAGTCAATTCACTGGAAAAGACCCTGATGCTGGGAAAGACTGAAGGTAGGAGAAGAAGGGGATGACAGAGGATGAGATGATTGGATAACATCACCAAATCAATGGACATGAGTTCGAGCAAACTCTGGAAGATAGTGAAGGACAGGGAAGCCTGGTGTGCTGCAATCCATGGAGTAGCAAAAAGTAGGACATAACTTAGCAACTGAAAAACATTGATGTAACTAGGTTTCTGTCTTACTTTATTCTCTTATAACTTTAATTACACTTTTCAGTGCCAATCACTCCTCTAGACAGGAGTCCTGCTCTCAAACTCAGCTCACGCACTAGAAGTGTTTTCCTGAGGAATAGAAAGACAAAGCAGGTATACAGTGTGAGACCATACACTCAGTGAATAAGACTAGATTCTGTTTCTCTTTTCTGGTATCATCTCAATTTCAAAACTGTAATAATAACTACAACTAAGGTTTCTATTTTTTCATGTTTACTATATCCTAGCAATTCTTTTCCACAACTCAATCTAAGAAACTTTCAAGACATTTTCCCCCATACACCTCTCTTTTCCTGTATCTTCAATCATGTCACTAATTTATAAAATGATAAGCCTGTGAATATGCCATGATAATTAAATATAATTAAGCTAAATACCCTGCTTTTAAAAATTTATGTATGTTTAATAATATTTATTAATTTTATATTATGTATAATTATTTTATAAAAGTTATATATATATTGTTTTAATTTTAACAGAACCACTAGTATATATTTACACTAAAATAACATGGCACTTAATATATATTGGGACTACTTGTTTTTTTGACAGTAGAAAAAAATAAGAAAAGGAGACAGGAAAGAAGTGATGGAACAGAGTAATTATGAAATATTCACTGTATTTTAGGAATAAATTTATAACTAGCCTCTGAATGATTTTGAAAATATTTTCATCTCTCCTTCATGGGAACAGATATGTCTCATATACTAGATCTATTATTTCAAAATGCCGTTTCATAAAGTTTGCTAAATATCTTTTGTCAGCTTAAATACCATCAATCCATTCAAGAAAGAAAGTTAATTTCCACCTTTATTTTCCAGTGCTTTCAGATTTGCTAAAAATTCAATACTGATTAACAGAACTTTTTTGCTAGTTTCTTTCTTTTTTTTTCCCAACTCTCAAGACAACCCCAGGGTGATATATTTCATTCAGTTCTGAGAGCAGACCAAACTACTTGAGTAGGTAACATTTAAAACAATTCCCTAGACTCTTGAGGTGATTGCTTTTAGGCCCTGGGGCATTGCAGCCACATTATAGAGGGCTCACTGAATGCTTTCAGACTCAGATGACATCATCATGCATTTGGTGTCTGTCCTCAAATGGTACTTCTGTCCTCAAATGTTAATGAGTTGATGATGTGATGAAAGAAAGAAAGAAAGTGAGGTCGATCAGTCGTGTCTGACTCTTTGCGACCTCGTGAACTGCAGCCCACCAGGCTTCTCTGTCCATGGGATTCTCCAGGCAAGCATACTGGAGTGTGGTGCCATTTTCTTCTCCAGAGGATCTTCTTGACCCAGAAATCGAACCCAGGTCTCCCACATTGCAGGCAGACACTTTAACCTCTAAGCCACCATGATATGATAGGTTACTCTTATTTGGGAAATTGGTTGAGTATTTCTTTAGCTGTGAACATGAACTTAATGTGTCTTTATAACTTAATAGCTAGTGATATAGGGCTTCCCAGGAGGCACAGGTAGAAGGCAATGGCAGCCCACTCCAGTACTTTTGCCTGGAAAATCTCATGGATGGAGGAGCCTGGTAGACTGCAGTCCATGGGGTCGCTGAGGGTCGGACACGACTGAGCGACTTCACTTTCACTTTTCACTTTCCTGCATTGGAGAAGGAAATGGCAACCCACTCCAATGTTCTTACCGGGAGAATCCCAGGGATGGGGGAGCCTGGTGGGCTGCCGTCTATGGGGTCGCACAGAGTCGGACACGACTGAAGTGATTTAGCAGCAAGTGGCACAGTGGTAAAGAATCTTCCCAATAATGCGGGATGCAAGATATGAAGTTTCAATTTGTGGGTCAGAAAGATTGCCTGGAGTAGGAACTGGCAGTCCTCCCCAGTGTTCTCACTTGCAAAAATTCCATAGACAGAGAAGCCTCTGGACTTCTCAGGTGGTGTTAGTCGTAAAGAATCTGCCTGCTAATACAGGAGACACAAGAGTCATGGGTTCAGTTCCTGGGTTGGGAAGATACCCTGGAGAAGTCCATGGCAACCCACTTCAGCATTTTGCCTGGAAAATTACGTGGACAGAGGAGCCTGGAGGGCTACAGTCCATGGGGCTCACAGAGTTGGAGATGATTGAGTGACTCAGCACATACATATATAGCTATCTTGCTGCTGCTGCTGCTGCTGCTAAGTCACTCCAGTCGCAGTCTGTGCAACCCCATAGATGGCAGCCCTAGCTATCTTATACCTATATAAACACAAACTGATGATACCATCTATTAATATTATTGCCAAAAAGCAGCTATTGAAATTTCTATATGAATATATATATATATATAAACAGAATGATACAAAGCTGCTTATACTGTTTGATCTTAACTACAATACAAACACCCAGAAAAAGAAATAAAAAATATCCTAATTGTGGCATTTATTTGAAAAATAGAATCATGGATCACCTATTTTACTTCTTTATACTTTTCTTTAGTTAACTTTTTCTCACCTCTCAGAATATACAAAGACATATTTATATAATCACATATGAATATAAAAATAAAATCTTATTAAATTTAACAATGAATTAAATACAAAATGTATCAACATTCTGCCAAGGAATGTTCAATTCCCAGTCTTTCCCTCTGGGATCCATTGACTATCTATCCACACCTTCATAAGAACCTTAGTTGGTTAAGCAGGGTCAGTTCAGTTCAGTCGCTCAGTCATGTCCGACTCTTTGCAACCCCATGAATCGCAGCACGCCAGGCCTCCCTGTCCATCATCAACTCCCGGAGTTCACTCAGACTCACACCCATCGAGTCAGTGATGCCACCCAGCCATCTCATCCCCTGTCGTCCCCTTCTCNTTGTGGGGTGGGAGGTGGGAG
This sequence comes from Neotragus pygmaeus, assembly GCA_006410875.1. Taxonomy (NCBI): domain Eukaryota; kingdom Metazoa; phylum Chordata; class Mammalia; order Artiodactyla; family Bovidae; genus Neotragus; species Neotragus pygmaeus. Next base: position 163,786 of record SJYV01034962.1, on the reverse strand, counting down.
GGGGATTCAGGATTGGGAGCTTGTGTACACCTGTGATGGATTCATGTCGATGTATGGCAAAGCCAATAGAGTATTGTGAAGTCAAATTTAAAAAATAATTAAAAAATAAATAAATTAAAAAAAAATCAATTCTTCGGCGCTCAGCTTTCATCACAGTCCAACTCTCACATCCATACATGACCACTGGATAAACCATAGCCTTGACTAGATGGAGCTTGCTTGGCAAAGTAATGTCTCTGCTTTTGAATATGCTGTCTAGGTTGGTCATAACTTTCCTTGCAAGGAGTAAGCATCTTTTAATTTCATGGCTGCAATCACCATCTGCAGTGAATTTGGAGCCGCTCCAAAGTAAAGTATGCCACTGTTTCCCCATCTATTTGCTATGAAGTGATGGGACAAGATGCCATGATCTTTGTTTTCTGAATATTGAGCTTTAAGCCAACTTTTTCACTCTCCTCTTTCACTTTCATCAAGAGGCTTTTTAGTTCCTCTTCACTTTCTGCCATAAGGGTGTTGTCACCTGCATATCTGAGGTTATTGATATTTCTCCTGGCAGTCTTGATTCCAGCCTGTGCTTCTTCCAGCCCAGTGTTTCTCATGATGTACTCTGCATATAAGTTAAATAAGCAGGGTGACAATATATAGCCTTGACGTACTCCTTTTCCAATCTCACTGGAGCCTCCATATCTTTAGTCCAGACTATTACTTTCTTTTGTCTGAAATGCTACAATAATCTCTGATATGGTCCCTTTCTCTTCTTGATTCCAAAATATCTATTCACTACACAACAGTCAAGGACACTATTTTAGTGCAATCATGCCAATGAGATATCACCTCATATTGGCCAGAATACGCATCGTCAAAAAGATTATAAAAAACAAATGTTGGTGAGGATGTGGAAAATAAGAGAACCCTTATTCTCTGTTGTAGAGAATGTACACTGGTGCAGCCACTGTGGAAAACAGTATGGAGGTTTCTCAAATAACTAAAAATAGAATTACCACATGATTTGGCGACTCCCCTCCTGGGTCTATATTAGAAAAATATTGTAACACTAATTCACAATATACATACACATCAATGTTCATAGGCAGCATTATTTACAATGACCAAAATATAAAAACAACTAAAGTGTCCATCAACAGATGAATGTCTAGAGAAGCCATGGAATGAATTGCTTCCATTTACAGCAACGTGAATTGACCTGAAGGGTATTATGCTAAGTGAAATAAATCTGACAGAGAAGGACAAATGCTGCATGATTTCATTTATACTTTGAATTTTAAAAAGTACAAGGAACTAGTGGATAACACAAAAGAGAAGAAGATATAGAGAACAAACTAGTGGTTATCAGTGGGGAAAAGCAACATAAGGGTAGAGGGAGAAGTTATTATGGGATTATAGAGAATCATGTGTGAAAGTTTTGAAAAATTTAGAACACTAGATTATTTAAAGAAGCTTTCCTTCAAAAGAAAAATGTGAAGAAAAAGTAACTAAAGAAGGAACATCATATTTCATATCTACGTGGAGTAAAACAGACCTGAAACTATAGGAGTGTAAAATTTATGCAAAATGAAAATCTACGCATTCATTTTTAAGCTAAAAACCAAATAAAACATTGTGCTATCATGCCAAACTTCTATCCCATGAACTCAATGTCCCATCAGGCCATCCAAGGTTTGCAGCCCTGTTCCCGTCCCTCCAAAATCACTTTCTACACCTCTCCCCATTGTTCACACTACTCCAACCACACTGGCTTTCTTGGTGTGGAGAATTTCAGCTCTTTTATTTTGCCTAGATACTACCTCCCCGAGAGAGCCACAGGACCACAGGAGTTTCTCCAAAATGTCTTAAAGTATATGCTTAAATGTTATCTTATCAGGAAAGACTTTGCTGTCTCTTTTAATCTCTTAGCAAAGGAGGAAATAAAACAGGCTCTATCTTGAAAGCAGGACTCCATCTTGAGCTGGACTGTGGATGTTGAGCTATATGCCCAACATATCTATGGAAACGACATACCAACTTGAAAACCAGGTCCCCGGAAAGAAGAGCCCCAGGGCTTTCCATCACCTAAAAGAATACCCTAATTATCTGTGTAACCAAATAGAATCATATACATTCTGTTATGCTTATTGGGGAATGACCACAAACCTATGATAATTGTCCACTGTTAATTAGTTACGTTTAATGCATATGAATCATGGGTTGACTTTGATTATATCTTTCTTTTTCCTTTGTTCAGACTAGTTTCAGTGAATTTGGGGAGGTGGGTTTGGGCACGTACACTTAGGGTATATAAAGTTTTCACAAAAACTGGTCAGGGTCCTTGGCTAAGAGGAGACTCTGCCTTGGGCCCGCCAGTATAATAAACTTCACTCCATTTTCTGCATTGTCCTGAGTGAGTTTGTTTCCCAGAATCCATGGCTACAACATTAGAAGGGGGGCCTTCCATCTTATCCTATATTTTTTCTTTCAGTTCTTTCGATACTTTTAAATGTGCACTACGATATCAAACATATTAAAAAGGTAAAAATATGTATATGTGTAGAGTTTAAAGAAGCAAATTAAATGAATGTGCCTGCTACTCAGTAGAAGGAACACGATTTTATCAACCCCTGTGAAGCATCTATGCACCCTTCACAGACTGCACATACTTTACACCACATCCTTGGTCCCTGACGCCCAATAGAAGAACCTACTATGATTTTAGTTTCATGCCTTTTTCAATAGGCTTACCCCATAGTACAACTGAAAGATATATTACTTAGTCTATTTTCTATGAAAAGAATGATACTTTCAGGTAATCTATGGTGTTTGCCTCAATAAAGTGCTTTTCTGATTCATCCATATTGATTCAGATAGATAGGATAGATTAAATTCTACTACTTAATCTATCACATGAATATCAATAATTCTGAAAGGCCTAAGATTTAATCCTACTCTAGGGCTAACCAGTTAACCTGTCACAGTTTCATGACTGTTGCTAGAAGACACAAAACCTCTTAGGTCAGAGACAAAGAACTTTATTTCTCACACAAAACAAGCAATAGGAGTAACAGAATCTTTGCTCAATACCCGAAACCCCAGCTTCCACACGGCAAGACGAGGGCTGGGTGATACTTGCATGCACAGTGGATTGTGTCACAGGAAAGAACACTGAGATTATGGATACAAATCTTTTGTAAAGAATATTTAGCATTTTTGCCCTTAGCTGTCCAGGAAAGAAAGAAAAGATAACGCTAAGTCATGTCCCGGAACAAGATGTGCAGAAATATTAAAGACCTATGAAAAAATGTCCCTTGGGAGCTGGTATAGTCCAGATAATTTATTCTGTACTTGTTAGATGAGTGAATAGTTTCCAGATTTTTGAACTATTAAAAATATTGCTGAAAACATTCTTTTACATGTGGTTTGGTTAACACGTGCAAGAGTTTTTAAGGAAATATTCCTAAGAGGGGAGTTGCTGGGCTGTGTTTTCAACCAATGGCATATACTCATTTTCGTTCCATTTCATCCTCAATAGTCCTTTATATCCTCAAACTTCATATTTTAGCAGTTTCATGGGTGTAAAATCATATCTTCATTTAGTTTCAATTTTTATCTGCTGCTGCTGCTGCTAAGTCGCTTCAGTCGTGTCTGACTCTGTGCAACCACATAGATGGCAGCCCACCAGGCTCCCCCGTCCCTGGGATTCTCCAGGCAAGAACACTGGAGTGGGTTGCCAATTCCGTCTCTGATGCGTGGAAGTGAAAAGTGAAAGTGAAGTCACTGAGTTGTGTCCAACTCTCAGCGACCCCATGGACTGCAGCCTACCAGGCTCCTCCATCCATGGGATTTTCCAGGCAAGAGAACTGGAGTGGGGTGCCATTGCCTTCTCCTTTTTATCTCCTAATACCAATTAAATTGATCATCCTTTTTGATGTTTTTGCTTCTCAGAAAATCCTGTTCACAGTTTGACCCATTTTTATACTTAGATATCTTTTTCTTGTTAATTAAGTATTCTTTATGTGCCATGGATACTACTTGGTTAATTTTATTTGGGGATATCTTCCATTTTGGGGGTTATGTTTTCTCTATCTGTATGACATCTTTAGAAGAACACACTCTTATTGGACTTATTTTTAATGTAATTAAAATTGTCACAGTGTCACTGATAATGTGTTGTTTTGCAATATGTTAAATAAATCTATTTCAAAAGAGGTCATAAAAACTTTTCATTCATGATTTTGTTGTTTTGGTTTTGTTCCCCTTCTACTTAGGATAAACTAGTTTCTGGAATCTGAGAATGCATGTCTTCTATTCTAGAACAAATCCAAGTCATTATTATTTTGATTATTTCTTCTCTCTCATTTTCTCTATTCTTTTCTTTAGGTGGTCAATAACTATTAATTGAATAAGTTTTATATGCCAAACTCAATTTAAACATGTCAGTTCATCTCTTTCCTTCAGAGTTTTTAAACCTTTTTTTTTCCCCCATGTTTGTCTCTCTATTTGAACCGCATTCATGGATGGAAGAGCCTGGTGGGCTTCAGTCCGTGGGGTCGCTAAGAGTCGGACATGACTGAGCGACTTCACTTTCACTTTTCACTTTCATGCATTGGAGAAGAAAATGGCAACCCACTCTGGTGTTCTTGCTTGGAGAATCCCAGGGATGGGGGAACCTAGTCGCACAGAGTTGGACATGACTGAAGCGACTTAGCAGCAGCAGCAACAAGTTAGTTTATTCAGATCTACCAGTTCACTAATTATCTCTTCATCTGTGTTGAGTATGATTCCTCTCCTATCTGCTAAGTATTCAGTGGACTTTTTTATGTTTTGAAAATTCAATGTATGTTTTTTCATTTAGCATAATTTTTGTTTTTATTTATACAAACATTTAAAAATAGAATATTTCTCTCTGAATCTTAAAATTCCAGTGCACTCATTTCTACTGTTTGGTGAACTTCACTCTATAGTTTACTTTTACTGATTCTTATTTTTCTAGCTTTTTATTTATGTGTCTTACAATTTTTTTGTGAGCTTTTTTGTTTTGCACTTTATGTGTAGAATCTATTCATCATCAGGTCACAAAGTGTCTTTTCCTAGGATTTCTATGCTTATGTAGGACTGTTGGGAGTTAAAAAAAAGTAGCAAAAAAGTTAAACTTTGGCATATGGAAGGAGAAGAGAGAGCTACGTAAATTGAATTCTAGCCCATATAAGTACAGAAATACCAGGATGAAGTGTTGTTTTCATTTTGTTTTGTTTTGTTTTATTTTGCCTTGTCTTTTTCCTCACATTGCACCTAGAGCTATAAACACAGCAATATTCTTTAGTTTTATTTGTCTACAGGTTTTTTAAATTTTTCCTATTAGATAAGAAAAGTTATGTTCAGCAATGTTCATTTTATATAGGTATTTTGACTTTGTTAATTAATATTTGTTAAATGAAGTACAAGGCTCCCCAGGTAGCTCGGTGGTAAAAGAATCTGCCTGCCAATTCGGGAAGATCCCCAGGAGAAGGAAATAGGAATCCACTCCAGTCTTCTTCCCTGGAGAATGTCGTGGACAGAGGAGCCTGGTGGGCTATAGTCCATAGGGTTGCACAGCATCAGACACGGCGGAGAGATGGAACAAGTGAAGCACAGGATGCCTCATGATGAATCAGGGTTCAACAGACCTTAAGAAAAATTGAAATTGAAAAATTTATTACCAATCGGTTCTAGAGAAGTACATAACAAGATCCAAGGTGCCATACAGAGAGGTTAAAGCAGGGTATTGAGAAAGGAGAAAGAACCTGGGCACATAACTTTGTTAGGGTTAGTGGGTGAAGATGTTTGAAGTTCCTGGGCAAAGGTCACACACAATCTAGGGTGTGTTGCATCCTTCACTGTTTTTTTGGGTTGTGACATCACAAGAACAATTTTGCAGGTCTAGATTAGTCACACTATGCCATGTGGGACCCCATATTTCTGCACAGACTGCCCCACTACCACCACACACACACATACACACACACAAAACCAATCTGACTGTATCATCTCTGTGTCATTTAATTGACTCTCCATTTTGCTTTGCATTTGTGTGAGCATTTCTAAGGGCTGAGTCTTTTACCCTCAGCTCTTTATACTTCAACAGAAATCAGTCATTTACTAAAATTTTTTTTGACAATCAACTATAATTTTTAACTCCAACTCTGGTCCCTCTTCTACTCTCTCCATGCCCCTACTGCCTATAGGACGTTTCAGCTCATATGATTCACTCTAGAAACTTAATGGTTGCTATGCTTTTACAAAAGTTATTATCTTCCAGGAAAAGTAAATCACTTCTTTGCATGTCTCTCTAAATCCTATAAATAATGTCATTATTCTTCAAATGATCTAGGCTCCACACCAAGGGTCAACTTGTACTTTCTCTTTACACACCGTCATTTCCTCTGGTATCATTTCCTATTATGTTTGGCACCTCTCTTCTATATTGTTAATATTATAATAGTCTCCAAAGGGTCTCCCTGCTCTAGAAGTCCCTTCCTTCTTCAATTTGTCCCACCTAGCACCAAGTGAACCAGCTGGGAGAGCTTTATAGTGAAAAAAGGGGAAGACTTCAAAGATGCTCTGATCAGAAGCTTCAGCATGGGGAAGCTGGAGGGAACCGATTAGAAGCAGGCCAGGACCTTTCTGACCCAGATATCGAACCCGAGTCTCTTGGCAGGTGGCTTCTATCACTAGCACCACCTCGAAAGCCACTGCATCTTACAATGGAAGTCATTTGACTTTCTCTGATTGGCCCTGAGTTGGAAATAGGGGAAAACACAGGGAAGAAGCTGGCAGTCATTGATCAAGTCGTTATGGTTCTGAGCCAGTCACTACAGAATTTGTTGATTGGCCTCATGGGCTGGTTGCTAAAGAATTTGTGGGTCAGAGTATCTGTACCTATGGTCTTATCATATGGTCTGTCCAGTTTAATTTAATCTCTTGATATAGATGCTTTATGAATAAAATCACAAAATGTATTTATTTAAAGCTCTTGGGCAATGTCTGGCATACTACATATGTGTGTGCTAAGTCATTTCAGTTGTGTTTGACTCTTTGTGACCTATGACCCCATGGACTGTAGCCTGATAGGATCCTCTGTCAATGGGATTCTCCAGGCAAGAATACTGGAATGGATTGCCATGCCCTCCTCCCGGGAATCTTCTTGACCCAGGGATTGAATCCACACCTCATTATGTTTCCTGTATTGGCAGACAGGTTCTTTACCCTAGTGCTGCCTGGGAAAATGGAGATTGCTCAGTCGTGTCTGACTCTTTGCAACCCCATGGACTATACAGTCCATGGGATTCTCCAGGCCAGAACACTGGAGTGGGTAGCCATTCCCTTCTCCAGGGGATCTTCCCAAGCAAAGGAAAGCACTCTGTATAAAACATTGCTAATATTAATAACAATAATGGCAATTATTATTATTAAGTTTACATTCTAAACATTTTAGAAAACTAAAAAACCTAGGAACAGCAAGACTGGAATGTTCTGTTACCTTCATCTTGACTATGTGTGTGTGCTCAGTTGCTTCAGTCATGACTGATTCTCTGTGACTCTATGGACTGCAGCCTCCAGGCCTCTCTGTCCATGGGATTTTCTGGGGAAGAATGCTGGAGTAGGTTGCCAAGATCCAGGGGATCTTCCTGACCCAGAGATTGAACACATGTCTCCTGTGACTCTGACACTTCAGGTGGATTCTTTACTACTGAGCCACCAGGGAAGCTCATCTTGACTAAAGACGATGTCAAATAAGACTTATATTGATCTCATTGGAAATTGTCATTTTTATAGGTCAAAACCATTTAAATATTTCCAATTTTTAACGGCTCCATTACCAAAATTATTTTGATAATTATTTAAAAATTTGCTAATATTAAAAATTACATGGTGGCCCATATACTTACCTTAAAATCTTTATCAATAATATCCTTCCTTTTCTATTGCCTCTGTCACTTATTTCATTCAGATGATGTCAAGTTTTCAGAGGAAAAACATATGTAACTATAGACAGAGTGATAATTACATAGAATGATTGGCACAAAACAATTGTTTTAAAAGGGAATAAATCAGTAAACATAAAAAACAGGTTATTCACACTACTTTAATATTCCTAAAATGTATAGCATCTCGGAAGAAATAAAATGTTTGAAACTAAATCACTTCCCTTCTGTGGTATTTTGCAAAGTATATTTACAGAGAAGTACTGCATAAAGGAATGAAATATTTGTGACTTTGAGAATGTGAGTTAATTTGCTTTCTGCCACTTGGAGAACTCTCACCTCCAAGTCTAGTTTGCTTGCTTTCTGTGCTATCGCTGTATGAGGTTAGCCCAGTTACTGCCTACCCTACAATTTGCATATGATCACTCATATTATTTGGTGATGATGCCTTTAAGTCTATTTATGTAAATGAAGAAAATGGCAAAATAACTCTACAATAAGCCTAATGACATTGTTCAGGTTGTGATAGCTTTTTTAAAAAAATTATCCACTTGACTTTCACACATTTAGGCAAATTGAGTGGGGTGGAAGCCAACACATTTTATCTTAAACAACTGTTTAAATTTTAGTTTACAGGTGATACAGCACCATTAACCAGTTATTATTTTTATCCTACTATCTAGGTGAGCTAAACAAGAAAATTGGCTCCAAAAATAAGCATTAGAGGTTGACTGTAGGTAGCTCTTCCTAGACATCATCATTCACTGTATTAATGATGAAAATTCAGAGTGATCAAATCGATTCAACTTTTTTATACATAGCCAGGATATAATGAATACTTACTTTACTTCTTCTTTGTAAGAAAACTTTTGTTTTGTAATAGCTGTAAATATGTACATAAAAAGTGACTAAACCTGAATTCGAGTGATGCTTTATTTATTTACAGCTATATAGGAAAATTTCATAGGGTAAATTAATTTCCAGGTATGTAAATATTTCAGAAGAGAAATTATCTTCCATAAATAAGTTTCATTGTTATGAAAATGAAGGCATGCTTTTGCATATGGTAAGTTCACTCTTGGGGCTCCCAGTTGGACCTAGTAATAAAGAACCTGCTTACCAAGGTAGGAGACACAGAAGACATGGGTTTGATTTCTGGGTCTGGAAGATTCCCTGAGGGAGGGAAGGGCAACCCACTCCAGCATTTTTGCCTGGAGAATCCCATGGACAGAGAAACCTGGAGGGCTACAGTATGTAAGTTGTAAACAGTAGGACACAACTGAAGTGACTTGGCATGCACGCAATGTCACTCTTAGCCTCTTCTACCTTCCTATGTGTAAAGAGAAAAGTAAACATCCTTACCAATTCCTGAAAGATGTTTCTTTAAAGACTTTATTCTCTTAAAAGAATTATTTGGCACGAGTACAAATATCACTGAGCTTTTATTAAAGTGTCTTTTACACTGCAGCATTTTTAATGTAATCAGGAGAGAAGCCAACATATATAGACTAATAAATAACTTAATGTCTTACAATGGATATCTGCTGTGGTTGCACATAATCAGAATTATTATCTGCCCAGCAGATGGGTGCTTAGCCAGTTGGATAAAACTTCTATTTTAACAGCTTTCACACACACAAAAATGCCTCAATATTGGAGAACATTTTTTCTTTTGTCATCTATTTCCCACAAAATAACTGAAATAACCTGATATCTAATTGCAAAGTTTCAAATTCATTTAAAACATACTAATTAAGGGGTAGTTATAACACCTTTTATCTCTTTACATTTACTCGTCCTTAATTTTACAATTACCGAACTAACAATGAGTTTAGTGAATATAAAACTAACTGCAGAACTTCTTGGGATAATCTCCCAGGCATTCAGCAGCCTTTAGCCATATGGGTTTTGCATATATAGTTCCAAAATGGCTCTTTTCCATATGCATTTATGGAGAAATAAAAAAAAAAGAAAATATATTTGGGTGATATTGAAGACAAGTGTTAGCAACTACTAAACTGAGTTTACCATAGGCCAGATAGCATTCATTTGTAAACCTCTGGATACAGGCTTGCCTTTGATGTGACCAATTTATGTTGGTTCTTATCTATCAGCAACAGTTCAAATCACAAAGAATGGAACTTTTTATTTTTGGCTTGCTTCTTAAATTCAAACCCAGTATAAAGGCAATGGCACCCCACTCCAGTACTCTTGCCTGGAAAATCCCATGGACGTAGGAGCCTGGGAGGCTGCAGTCCATGGGGTCGCTGAGAGTTGGACACGACTCGGTGACTTCACTTTCATGCATTGGAGAAGGAAATGGCAACCCACTCCAGTGTTCTTGCCTGGAGAATCCCAGGGACAGGGGAGCCTGGTGGGCTGCCGTCTCTTGGGGTCGCAGAGTCGGACACGACTGAAGCGACTTAACAGCAGCAGCAGCAGCAGCATAAAACTGTTTTAGTACAAGTACTGTTTCTTATTAGAATGGTGCAGCTGACATCTTGCATCCCTGAGAGCCTGTGCACCCATTCCCAAAATCTCTGTGTGTTGCCCTGAGCTTAGGAAGATGGTGTGGGTGCTTGAAGCTACCATGCCCAGTAGAAGCAACAAGTGCCTGGGAATTTATTTTCTGCTGATGCAGCCAGGCCTGTTAGCAACGACTGAGTAATTCTCCTGGTAACACTGAGGGAGTTAGGGAGAGAATCCTAATTCCCTCATTCAAGAGATGACTGGCCACTCTAGAGCCCCTACGCTCAGGAAACAGGCAGAGGCTGGGATTTCATCTAAAATTACAGCTTTGCTTGACTCTCTTTTTTCCCGATCTTGCTTTGCCCATATTTTTCCCCCAAACCCTTGGCTCAGAGTCTGCTTATCAGAGAAAAAACTGAGGACAAGTTGTATCGGTGCCTTTCACAGTGAGTGGTGTATGATAAGGGGTTGATGCGTAATTGTGGAATGAATACATACTAGCAATGTGAGAAAAGTAGATAAAGAGGTCCTTGGATGAGAGATTTAAGTAAATTTGACAATTTTCTAATGTCTTTTTTTCACCTTTCCTTGAGGGAAAGATATATTTTAGCACATGCTTGCAAACTGTTTTATGCAACTGTTTGATACTCAGTTTTAAATGGCATTAGGGAGAGGGGCATGAGGTACATATAGACATTTCACCACATTAGGGAGAGGGGCATGAGGTACATATAGACATTTCACCACATTGAGCAAATCTCTTTATGTGATTCTACAAGGGCATAAGAGTTGCAAGTATTCTCTGTGACTGCAAATAATAATCACAGTAAGCTCTTGGGACAGGTGACAGCACAAATGCTAACTTCAATAACTTACTAAAAAAACAGAGCAGCATAAAGATGATTTACAGGAACTTGACTGATAATGCATATGATGAAAATCCAAATACCAAATCACATATTCTAACTTTTAAAGTTTTAATTTCAACTTTAACTGAACCACAGTCATTGTAAAGCTATTTTATCTGCTGTTAGAATGAACCTCAACACTTTATGTGGCATAATAACATTAAGCTTCTTATGAAGATCTAGAAACTTACAATAAAACTCAAACACAATTTAAGTACTAAGAACTTTGCAATCCAATGCTATATGGTTATTAATGTATGCATAAGATATAGAATCTTTGACTTTTTCCCGAGAGGTGTATTTCATTTTAAAAGAAAATAACACTTTCAAATAACTATGCATGAGGTTTTTAATGATTAAATTGTCTGTCAAAATTCTTGATTCTAGTCAGTAAGATACAATAATTAATGAATAAGTTAGTTGCTTTTAATGTTCTACAGTTTAGTGATATACAATTTACAGTGTCTCAGAATCTTTCAGAGTTATGCCTAGATGAGCAGACATCTGATATATTGCTTCTTTGGTAACGGTATAATAGCCAAAGAACAATTACTAGCTTTGTGAGGATGGCATTTTATCAATGGAACTTCCATTAAGTTAGCCTTCCATCTTGTTAATGTCATGCTCTTTTTTCAGGACCTTGACATCATTATAATGTGTCACTGTAAGGGGAAAAAAGATGTACTTTTTAAGTACACTTTTTAAGTGCCATAGATATAAATGTGTATTCCTGTCTCTGGTAAATTAACATTCAAAGCTTTCTCACTGAAGTCATTTTAAGGACTACACAGGAATAATATAGATATAAAAAGTATATCATTTTTGACAGGAAAAAAATACTAGTTGCCCAACTGCTTGTTAACATTCACTCTTTACATATGGCATTCCGAAAAAAGTAGTTTTTAAAAGTGTTTTCATGGTATAGTCAGCATTCTGCCTCACTTGTCCTAATGGTAAAGCTTAATCTGAATTAAGTTGAATATTCATAAAGAAGGCATTTTAAATAGCTCTTCCATATATACTGAGTCATCTTATTGGTTAGAAATGAAATGCTTTAAAAAAATGAAATGCTCTTTCCTCTTATGTGATTTGATCGTTACTGTGTTTTGTGAGGACAGAGTAGATGAGGAAGTATAAAGTGTAGTAAAATTAATGATTACCTTAAGCATTGCATGCTATTCAAAGTAGTTTTGCCTGCATCATGCCAAGAGGAAACATTAAAAATTTAAAATTTCAGGCATATAGCCAGTATTCTGATTGATTGGACTACAAGTGACTGATCTGATACATTACCTTTTCCATCAAGGAATTGCCCACTGTTTGATGAAGCTGACCCAATCTGTCAACTCTGTAGGTGGTATCATATTGAATTAGGAACGTATCAATGCCCTCTCAATATAACCTCATATACTGTAACTCTGGTCATGAGGTAACTATCCCTTGATGTATTCAAAATAGTTAAAAATATTCTCCTATTCATTTGGAGATAAAAATTACAGAAAAATATCAATTCCACTAAAACAAGAAACCTGCCATATTTGGCATATCCATTCCGTCTTTTTTACCAGTGACTTCTTTGGTTATTTTAATAAATGTGGTAGAGCTCCCTATACTCTTAAAACTTCTCAGATTTTTTCTATTATTGTATAATGCATCAGTCAAATATCCAAATGAAATCAATTTCAGGTATTCCAAAGCAATCTAGGGAGGACTTTTCCTGTGGATAAGAGCTTTCTAAGCTTCACAGTCTCAATCACTGACCTAAGATTCTTCTCCCTTTTAGAGATACCTCAGACACTAACTACTGCTGGACAAGGCAGTTAGAGGTACGAGGGCTATACGTTCAACTCTTGTAATGTTTTAACCATAAAGAAAACACAGGATCCTTCTCTTAATTCCTTGTTGCACAAGTGAAACCCAGCTGGAAGATATAATCACAGCTTAAGTAAGGGTTCATGTATTACAGAAGAGAGATACAAAAGTAGATAGTTGTTGTTGTTGTTGTTGTTTTTTAGATTTAATAACTCCCTGCTAAGGACTCCCACTGGAAGGCCCCATACCCAACATCCCTTGACTTTGGGCCTTACCCAAAGTGGGGGAAGACAAGCATCACCTAAGACCCATTGTCAAGCACACATAGATTTTACATTTTAGAACCCTGAGATTCAGTTTCATGCACATGCATGCACACACGCACACACACAATGGCAATATTTCCCAACTACTAAAGTCTGTCTTCTAAATGTTGGCTTCCTGTGTCTTTCTTTATTAAAAAGGACCAACATTCTAATACAAAGCAATATATCTTCACAAGAGTTGTGCACATATGTTAAAGCTCTTCTAATACCCTGAATTATCTTTCTATTTTTCTCTCCTTTTGTGACCAGGCTTTCAAAAGAGTAATTTTAAAACTACTATTTTTCTTGCTCTTTGCACTGTCTTGTGCATTGGGACTGCTGCAATCAGGTATCTACCACTCCATAGCTTGAAACTGACCATCTAATCACAAAATCAAGTGACCCTTTCTCAGTTTGGATCTCTATCAATTCCTCTGTAACTACCCACACAGCTGACTATCTTCTTAAAACTATATTATCCCTTAGATCCAATAAACATATACTGTTCTGCTGTTTCTCTTGACACACAGCCTGTTCCAATCTTTTATTCTTTACTGACTCCTCCTGTTTCGCTGCTGCCTAAATGAAGCTGTGTTACAGGATTCAAAGTCTTACTTCTTTTCACCTTTATTGGTCTATTTTCTTTGGCAGTACCACCGACAGTTAAAGCCATCTCAACTTTTTGAGTACTTCCTAAATTTCTGAACCTTGATAACCCCTGACTGATTTAGTCTATAATCTAAAACTATTTGTTGTGTTATCTAGCGAATATCCTGAAAGACTTCATAAACACATTTTAAAATGATATTCATTTCAATCATTAAAACAATTTTATTCCTAATTTCTCATGTTTGTTTTTTGATAACTCTGCTTTTATTAATTACCTGGTTCCCACAAGCCTAAATAGCATTTTACTTCTCTGTGCTCTTCACTTCATATATTTAATCATTTTCCAGGGAGGTTTTGCTTTGAATTATATTTTGATTTTGTACTTTACTTTCAATAGGCTTTCTCCCAACTTAAGTTGTTTTTCTCTTCAAATTTGACCTTAGCTGTTTTCATTTTTATTTTCCAGTATGTGTGATTATTAATTCTTATTCACAGTGAAAAAAAACCTAATGAAATTTGAAGTTCTCTTCTGACACAAATACTCCATTTTTTCTACTGCCACAGTTTTATGTGTATCAGTCCAAAAAATTATCATTCATGCACACAAATATATTTCTAAATCATTTCCAAAGTAGCTGAAACAATGTGCTCTTCACAATGTATGAAGATGCGATTTCTCTACTCTCTTCTTGTGAGAGTTAGAGAAAGCCTTGTGTTATCATACCTTAATATTTGCCAATCTGTTTTTTAATTGTTTTAATTTGCATTTTATTATTTATGAATAAGATTGAACATCTATTCATATGCTTATAAGTAATTTGTATCACTTTTTCTATGAAATGCCCATGCATATTATCTTTTTGTCTCCCTTTTTGTATTACTGCCTTAGGCCTCTTTTATCTTTTATGATGATTACAAATTGTTTCTAGATTAATTTTACTAATTCATATTTCCAGAATAATTCCCAGTTAAATACTCTAAATTATTGTAGATTTTTCAACTGATTTAGATCTCCTAAACCAAAAGTTCTTATATACAAGTACTAGGAAGCAGAAATCTGAATGATTTTAGCTGAAGGCATTTCCTTAGGAGGATATTGAGAAACTCACAATCTATGACAGTGCTTGAGAACCATATTTACATGTCATCCATTTGGGAAAAAAGAGTATCCAAAATTATGCTACTAAAACCTGTCATCAAAGATACCAGTGATGTTGCTCTGTATCATCAATACTGAAAAAAAAAAAAAAAAGAATGCTTTCAAATAGGAACACCCATGGACAACTTTGGAAAATAAGCGTTAGCTGATTCCTTTGTTACCCTACCTACCTGGTTACTCACTTGAGATTAAGCAGCTGAGATGTGTCTATTTGGTTGTTCTACATCCTTTACCTGAGCCCTACATTCAACAGAAGCATAGAAAGCAATTCTCTAGCACCTTTCACTTCTATAGTTGGATGTGTGCTTTGCTCCACAAGTCAGTGGATTCTCCACACATAGAAAGGGTTTCAAAAGTTAAACACTGTGAAGAATGATAAAGGTCTACTATACTCTAAGACAGCCATAATTCAAAGAGACCCATGTACCCAGTGTTCATTGCAGCACTATGGATAATAGCTAGGACATGGAAGCAACCTAAATGTCATGTCCATCAACAGATAAATGGATAAAGCTGTTATATGTATATATATATATATGTATATATATACCCACACAACTTACATATACACTGGAATATTACTCATCTATAAAAAAGGAATTAAATTGGGTCATTTGAAGTGATGTTGATGAACCTAGAGTCATACAGATTGAAGTAAGTCAGAAAGAGAAAAAATATATATATTAACACATATGTGTGGATTCTAGAAAAATGGTGCAAATGAACCTATTTGCAGAGCAGGAATACAGGTGCAGATGTAGAGAGTGGACGTGTGGACTTGGGTCGGGGATGGGGAGGGTGGGATGAATTGAGAAAGTAGCACTGCCATATGTATACTACCACAAGTACAATAAATAGTTGGTTGGAAGCTGCCGTGTAGCACAGGGAGCTCAGCTCCATGCTCTGTGATGTCCTAGAGAGGTGGGATGGGGGGAAGGCCCATGAGGGACGGAATACATGTATACATGTAGCTGATTCACTCTGTTCTATAGTAGAAACTAATGCATTGTAAAGCAATTACACTTTGACAATAAAATTTAAAAATAAAGTTGCTATTAATCCCCCTTATATGAATAATATTACTTCTTTACTTCTTTTAAAGAGTTAGTTGCTTTATTCTTAATATAGCCTATGATCAGCCTCTCTAGATATAATACAAACCTTGATTTTCTTGCATGCCTCCATATTTCATGCTTTCTGCCTGGTTTGCTTATCTTCTGGCATCTCCAACTCATTTAAAAAAATTCTACTTCAAGCGTTTTTTCTTTGAGGCACCCCTATTAATTTCTCCTCTCTCAGCTGTCATAGAATCTGATTTCACCAAACAGTAATACCCATTGCATTTTTCCTTCTCCAAAAATTGTTCTAATACGTAACATCTTATCCCATTATTCTGAAAGCACCAATTTTATAGGGAAAATACCATTTCATTTTTCAATGCATTAAAATGTTCAAGTTAGATATCAATTTAAAGAACTCATCAAAAACAGATTTCTAATTTCTTGCCATTCTTTTACGATTCAGCAAATGAATTTCAACTGTATATGCCAATATTCTGCTTAGAGCTACAGATATAATGAAGAACAAAACTGACTCAGTGTTCTATAGATTTTAGAAATGAAAAAACAAACTACAACACTAACCAAAAAAATTAGATACATTAAAATTTCAGTAAGGTTTTTAATGCTTGAAATATGCTAAGAAAATTAGATAATTTTCTATGTAAAGTACAGTTTGAAGGAGTGCATGAGGGAAATGGTTTGATTAGTTAGAAGAGTTAATTGTTGTATAAATAAAAGATGATAACTACATGAATTTAGGTAGTAGCAATGGAGGTAGAAAGTAGTAACAAGGATTCAAAATGTATGTTGCAGATATAATTGACAGGAATAATGATCTGCATTTTTATGTGAAAGGAAATGACAAAGACTGCATTGGATTTTAGCAGAAATGTTTTTCCATCACAATTTTATCACTCTTCACTCCCTAACCTTCCATGATATTTTCTTGTCTTTCCAGGGTATTGTACAGTGTTAGAGATAATTGTATTAAGAACACTACAAATCCACAATTTTCAAATTCAGTTGATCCTACAAGAGTAGAGATATATCAGGAAACAAATTTGAACAGGGAGAATTTAGTGTAAAGAATGGTTAACTATGACTAGGGAGCAAATACAAAGGGTAACAAGAACTCTTAAGAATGTCCTAAGGCTGAAAGGCACACAATCAAGGAAGGAAGGACTTGGGGAGGGAACTCCCATTCCAAAGCTGGAATTCAGATGTTACTGGAGAAAGTGAGGGTACAGCGCACTGGAGGGTGGAGAAACTGCCTGAGTCACTGGGCCAGCAAGAAATAACTTTCATGATATGTGGGCTAAAGGTGACAGGTCAAATACACTTCTCCAGGGTAGGGGGGTGCTGAGACTGGCACAGTTACAAGGGGTAGAGATATGTACGAAACAGCAGCTGGGACTGGCAAGCAGGAAACAGCTTTCCCGGGTGCAGAGGGTCTTAAACCAGAAGACTAAGGTGCAGATTTATTCAGAATCTAGCAACTGGACAGTACAAAGTCTAGGGTTTACACTGTCTGCATAAGTGGCCCACTGTGAGTCAGCCACCCATCTACTGAGGATGAGGACCCAAGCTCGCTGAGAGATTGCGTGCTCTAGGTGCACAGCTGGGACTGGCCGTCACTGGATGCTCCTCTTTCATGCTACTGTAAGCCATGCACTAGGAATGACAAGAAGTGAAAGGAAGGACACATTAACCAGAAAGAAAAACTCTGTCCTCTTGTAATGGTCCTCTGGTATCTCCTACTATCAAAATTTAAAGTTGTACTTGGAGCAAAAAAGAAAGTTATGCCAGCACAAGCTCCGTTATCACTATGGAGGTACTGACGGTAGATTAAGAGCTGACAGGAAATACCCTGATAACTGGAAGAACTCACTTTTGTGGACACAATTTCCACTGGCTTCTGAAACACACATTTGAACTTCCATATGACAATGAGGCAACTCTGTTTTTCCCACCTAACAAAATACAGCTGTCCTTCTTAGAAATGAAGTTTTTACCATTTTTCCAAACACTAAGATGCACGTTCACTACGACCATATTTTATTACACAATCTCTGATAATTTCATTAGCTAAACACTAAATAGTTTTCTCCTATAAATTTTATATAAAGTAAAAAGGAAAAGAAGGAAAGAGAAAAAATCACATAGTTCTATGTACAATTATGCATATACCGATAATGAGCAGAGAACAAATATGAAAACATGCTTTAGTCCTTCTTTCTGCAACTGGTTTCAAAACTGTAACATATGTGGCTTCCTTCTTCTAATTCTGTATAATGTATTTCCCTTGTACTCACGTAGAGTCTCAGTGGTCAATGAAGCACAAATCATAGCCCCCACCTCAGAATGAAGCTTTTAGGTTTCAGATAGTTTTCTTTGCCAAAATTTGTATAACAACTACATAATTTCCTCTTGACAACTGAAAACACTTAATCCAACTAGGAGATTTTTTGTTTGTCGGTTGTGTGGCATAAGATCTTTAGAATGGCCAGGGAACAGTCTTTCTTTCTAACTGAATGTAGCATTACTTTCACTTTCCCAGAAAATAGTATAAGTAGTCATCCAACTTGGGCCAGGGACCCAGTAGATACCAGGGAACTTGAGTATCTGTGTAGAGAAACATATTTCGGTAATTTTGTGACAAGTTACCATAAGACATTCACAGCATATATCCTTAGAGGAGCCTATTCTGTGTGCTGCAGAGATTATTCTTTAAAAAGTAGAGCTCGTGTACACCTGTGGCAGATTCATGTCAATGTATGGCAAAACCAATACAGTATTGTAAAGTAAAATAAAATAAAATAAAAATAAAAAACTAAAAAAAAAGTAGTTCTTAGTTATTAGATCTTAGGAACCAGGCGTATAACAATGGGGCAGCAGTAGTGACTCTGCTAAAACTGCTCAGCATTAGTTACTTTGTGTACCACTCATCAGGTTGAAAAGTGTGGTGGGGCCAACAGGAATACATCATAAAACAGAAGTGATGAATCAGGGATCAGGCTTAAAGGCCAAAGTAAACTGCATAGAGGTGCTCCATATGTCAAAGACACCCACCACCAGTGCACCGATGCCAGCTCACATCTATGGCTTCAAAGTAGAGAAACACAAATATATCTATTTCTCTAGAATTAGAGAAATCTCAAGAAAACAGGATGACTGGAAGAACAAGTAAGTGGTAACAAGAGATGAGATTGGATAGAGGAAGAAGTCAGTCATGAACAGATTCATAAGTTACATTAAAGGATTTTAAACTTAACTTTAAGGGCCATTATTAAAGTTTTTCTGCTGGTTTAATCCATGAACAATACTGTATTTTAGAAAAATCACCCTGACTTCACTCTTANAACAGGATGACTGGAAGAACAAGTAAGTGGTAACAAGAGATGAGATTAGATAGAGGAAGAAGTCAGTCATGAACAGCTTCATAAGTTACATTAAAGGATTTTAAACTTAACTTTAAGGGCCATTATTAAAGTTTTTCAGCTGGGTTAATCCATGAACAATACTGTATTTTAGAAAAATCACTCTGACTTCACTCTATTCCATGGAAGGTGTGTGGGAGCCAAGAGAGGGAGAAAATGTTTCTTACCAGGTGGTTGCAATAATTAAGCAGTAACTTAGGAGATGGTTTTCGCTAAATTCTCATCTTTACGTATGCATGTTCCTTTCACTAAATCTACAAAACATCTACTTATTCATTATAAATTGTGTACCGCACCCCCCAGCACAACAAAGTTAGCATTTCAGAGAAAATGCTATTTTAGCTCAAGGACTAATCATCCACATGTACACAATTAATATGTCACAGAATTGGGACTTAAACTCAGTCTGTATTATTTCAAAGCCAGAGTTCTTACAGAAAGATCCAATGGGGAAGGCAGATATGGACATATGCTGATAAAAGTAGGTTAGAACCTTAATCAAGGTTGAATAAAATATCATAGAATCACTGTAGACAGCATGTGATTCCACAAATGGATAAAATTACCAAAAAGCCCTAAGACACAGATTGTTGTTAGTTTACCTGGGCATTTTTAACTACTACATATTGCTATATACAAGGAACCCAGTGTTTGGAAGATTGCCAATTACAAAAAAATTCATTGTTTTGTCTTTGTGACTTAAATGAAAAATAACACATATGCATATCTACTTTTGTCCACAGGACAATATTTTGCTGTACACTCTTCATTTCTCAATTTGTCAAGCAAAGGGTATTTGCTAATTATGTGATAAACAAGCTTTCAAAAATAGCTGAATTTTATTACTGTCTTTTATATATTTTCTTCTTTGCTTTTTCTGTTATTTAAAAACCAGAATTGAAAGAGACACATGTACCCCAATGTTCATCGCAGCAGTGTTTATAATAGCCAGGACATGGAAACAACCTAGATGTCCATCAACAGATGAATGGATAAGCAAGCTGTGGCATATATACACAATGGAGTATTACTCTGCCATTAAAAAGAATAAATTTGAATCAGTTCTAATGAGATGGATGAAACTGGAGCCTATTATACAGAGTGAAGTAAGCCAGAAAGAAAAACACCAATACAGCATACTGACACATATATANTGTTCTTTCATTGTCTTCCAGAGTTTGCTCAAATTTTTCTAAGGAGCAAGCATCTTTCATGGCTGCAGTCACCATCCACACTGATGTTGGAGCACTAGAAAATAAGTCTGTCTCTGTTTCCACTTTTCACCTGTCTGTTTGCCATGCAGTGTTGGACCAGGTGCCATGATCTTCATATTTTTAATGTTGAGTTTTAAGCCAGCCTTTTCACTCTCTTCATTCACCTTCTTCAAAAAGCTCTTTAGGTCCTCTTCACTTTCTCTCACTAGAGTGGTATCATCTGCATAACAGAGGTTGTCGATATTTCTCCCAGCAATCTTGATTCCAGTTTGTGAGTCATCCAGCCTGACATTTTGCAGGATGTACTCTGCATATCAGTTAAGCAGGCTAACTATATACAGGCTTGATGTACTCTTTTCCCAAATTTGTACCAGTCCAATGGTCATTATGTTGCTTCTTGACCTGAATACAGGTTTCTCAGGATACAGGTAAGGGGGTCTGGTATTCCCATCCCTTGAAGAATTTTCCACAGTTTTCTATGATCCTTATAGTGAAAGGCTTTAGCAGAGTCAATGAAGCATTTGCAGATGTTTTCTTGGAATTGCCTTGCCTTTTCCGTGATTCAGTAGATGTTGGCAATTTGATCTCTGGTCCCCCTGCCTGTTCTAAATCCAGCTTGTACATCTGGAAGTTCTCAGTTCTCATACTGCTGAAGCCTAATTGGAAGGATTTTGAGCATAATCTTGCTAGCATGTGACATGAGTGCAACTGTTATGTAATTTGAACCGTCTTTGTTATTGCCTTTCTTAGTCTTAATGTCTTTAATATCTAGTTCCCCAAGGAGGAAAAATAGAAAGCAGGTGAAGAGGGGAGGGAGAACACTGCTCTTTGAACCCCGGAAATCACTTCAGTTGGAGAAAGGCCTGCAGTCATGTGAGGAGGCACAACAAAATGGCTGCTCATGGTTTTGTCTGCATCTCTGTAGCCAGAAGGGCCTTCTCTGGTGGCTCAGCAGTGAAGAATCCACCTGTAATGCAGGAGCTGCAGGAGACATGGGTTTGATTTCTGGGTTTGGAAGATGCTCTGGAGGCGGGCATGGCAATCCACTTTAGTGTTCTTACCCAGAGAATCCCATGGACAGAGGAGCATGGCAGGCTACTGTCCATGGGGTCACAAAGAATTGGACGCAACTGAAGTGACTTAGCATGCACCCATGCACTGTAGCCAGAAGCAACAATCAACAATCAGAACACACATCCCCAGTATTTGGAAGGCTGAATCTTCCTATCTAGCCTTGCTTCCATAAGCTGTATGTAGGTTGATCCAGGCACAAGTGCATAGCTGCCTGCCATGGGGCTGAGGCTGGGGAGTGGTTAGCATCTACTGTCCTAAGAGCTGAAACTGATCAGAAATAACTGCAACTGACTGTACAAGCCTTGTTCTAGAAGTTACAAGCCTTCAATGGACCTCAGAGTTCCAAAATATTAATAGCTGAATCAGATAGATTTTGCTCATTTCAGGTGGATTCTTTACCCTTGAGCCACATGGGAAGCCCAGTCTTCTCAAAATGCTTCCTCTTAAAAATCCATTACTGGCTAACAATTTCTATTAAAGATAAAGTCCTCTGAAACCTTACTATAGTAAATGCCCATCTTGTTAGCCTCATTTCATTCCATTTTTCTGTTTTTATTTTTGCAGCCAAATCTGTCTTCTTTTTGTACCCAAATATATCAGTGCTATTTCCCATTTAACTTTGCATATGTTTCTCTCCTCTTCCTAAAAGTCTCTTCTCCAGTCCCTTTTACAGAAATAATACCTACTCATTCTTAAATCTCACCAGAATGTCCATTTTCAGGGAATTTCTCCAGGCATATCACTCTTCATAATTTATGTACACATACATATACACATTGTTAAGGCTGCCTTTTGTTTTCTTTATACTATTTTTCTTATTTCAAATTACACATTTATTTGTATAATTAGTCAATTATTATATTTTTCTTTTCTGGATAGTTCAAGAAGAGCAAAGGCCATGCTTATGTTTGCTTTATGCACTAATTCCAGGGTCTAGAATACTGTATGGCACACAGTAGTTATTCAGTCAACACCACACAGATCTCCCACTGCTTCAGTCATGAGACAGCTTCTATATGGAAGGACTGATTTCCCCTTTTCTATTATAACCTGGAGTTAATTGTATGACACTTCTGTCTTGATCTACTGTGACTTCCTCATCCAAATAGTCCAACAAACAGTGGTATTTCATTAATCTTCAGAAAACACTGCTGGGATCATGCCACTTTCTTGCTCAGATATCGTGTCTCTGAATCAGCGACTCCTCTTTGACTCTAAGATAATTCCCAGTTTTTGATACGTTGGTATGAAACCTGTTCTCTCTCACCAGACTAAATAGTCATTATCCACAAAATACTGAAATTGATTTGCTCTCTCTGGAGATTTCCTCTCACCATGTATCTTGCTTGAGTTGCCTTGCAAT
Organism: Neotragus pygmaeus; assembly: GCA_006410875.1. NCBI lineage: Eukaryota > Metazoa > Chordata > Mammalia > Artiodactyla > Bovidae > Neotragus > Neotragus pygmaeus. The sequence continues at coordinate 140,420 of SJYV01034962.1, read as the reverse complement.
ATTCCTGCTAACCTCCTCCTTAGCCTCTACCCTCTCTGTGACTTACGATCACCATCCACCCAAATCTGTGATATGATTTCAGACCACTGAAGTCCTGAGTTCTGCTCTCAGCATCCTGATGTAAAGTGATGATTCTGCCTTCTGAATGCCTAATGTGCTCATCACATCTTCAGCAATTAATCACTTACTTCCGGTTCCTTCTACTCTTAATGGGGCTTTCACTCTCATTGTGATCTATTACTGATATTTAGGTTTCTTACTAATGTCTTGAACTTCCAAGTGGAGAGATCATAAGCATTTTAAGAGCAGGAGCTGCTTATGTTTCTTTGTATCCTCAAATGCACCCACCACAGTGGCTTTCCTATTATGTGTGCTCATAAATATTTTTATTTGATTTGATTTTACTGAAATTGTTCCAGGCTATGCAAACTGTGTTCTGCACAATAATTGCTGCTTTTTCAAAATGAGCCATGTCATCTTTTGAGCACAGTATGAAAGTCAGTAACTAAATTGAGGCATCAGGCAATTACAGCAAAAAGATGAGACATGTAAAAGCTGGGGATGGAGAAGGCAGATGAATGAATATAGAACAAAAAGGAAAACTAAGATAAAAAACAAATGCATACCATTTATCTTATATAATAATTTCTTGTCAGTCAATAGTAAATACAATTTTGGCCTGAAGAAGAAATAAATGGTGATAGAAAGGATTCAAATTTTCTGACCTTAAGTGGAAATAAAAGAAAAGAATATGGAGGCATGGCTTTTGCTTTTAAAGTTTGAGCTTGGTTTTTTGTCATTAATGGTATAGTGGTCTTTCTTGGATCAATTCCTGAATTGAAGTTAGTAGCAAGGATGTCATTAATCTATTTGTCTGTCCCTAACAAAGGCATTGGTATACATTCAGCACAAATGAGGAATAAGACAGAAGTCCTCTCAAAGGTTGAACTACATGTTAATTTCTAGAATTAAGACTCAAGGAAAATTTTTTTCTGAGTTTTATGTGAAAATATTCTATTGTTTGATATATAACCCTTTTCCATTTTTCTCTCACATTTGTACTCTAACTCATGAAAGTTATAGTTTGATTAAAAATTATGTTTCCATTACCAAATAAATAAAACAATGTATTTTAAATACAGTTCTTCTAGTAGTCTGCTGCTCAAAAAAAATAGGGACAAATACTAAGAGAAACAGGATAACATATACACACACATACACACATCATATACACACCTCACACAAACACACACCTTATACACACCACACACACATATTATTGTTATTGCTGTTTAGTCACTAAGTTGTGTACAACTCTTTCTTGTGACTCTATAGTCTGTAGCCTAACAGGCTCTTCTTTCCATGGAATTTCCCAGGCAAAGAGTACTGGAGTGGGTTGCCATTTCCTTCTCCAGGGGATCTTCCTGACCCAAGACCAAAACCAAGTTTCCTGCATTGACAGGTGGATTCTTTACCACTGAGCCACCAGAGGCCAGTATATATATATATATATACACACATACACACATATAAATTGATAAGTATTTATATGTAATTATTTACATGACTAAAACCATCTTTCAATATGATGAGTTTAAAATATTCCCATCTATTCTGACATGTTCAATCATAATATCCTTTTTCAGTTACAATAGTTTAATCTTTTTAAACATTTTTTTTCTTTCCTTTCATTCATTCTGGTTGAATGAACTGACATTAGTTTCAAATAGTAGGGTGAAATATGTTCAGTTCAGTTCTGTTCAGTCACTCAGTTGTGTCCGATTCTTTGCAGCCCCATGAATTGCAGCACACCAGGCCTCCTTGCACCCTTGCTTGGAAAATCCCATGGACGGAGGAGCCTGGTAGGCTGCAGTCCATGGGGTCACTAAAGGTTGGACACGACTGAGCAACTTCACTTTCTCTTTTCACTTTCATGCATTGGAGAAGGAAATGGCAACCCACTCCAGTGTTCTTGCTTGCAGAATCCCAGGGACGGGGGAGCCTGGTGGGCTACTGTCTATGGGGTCGCACAGAGTCGGACACGACTGAAATGACTTAGCAGCAGCAGCAGCAGGCTTCCCTGTCCATCACCAACTCCCGGAATTCACTCAAACTCACCTCCATTGAGTCNGTACTGGAGTGGGTTGCCATTTCCTTCTCCAGGGGATCTTCCTGACCCAAGACCAAAACCAAGTTTCCTGCATTGACAGGAAACTGAGCCACCAGAGGCCAGTATATATATATACACATACACACATATAAATTAATAAGTATTTATATGTAATTATTTACATGACTAAAACCATCTTTCAATATGACGAGTTTAAAATATTCCCATCTATTCTGACATGTTCGATCATAATATCCTTTTTCAGTTACAATAGTTTAATCTTTTTAAACATTTTTTTTTCTTTCCTTTCATTCATTCTGGTTGAATGAACTGACATTAGTTTCAAATAGTAGGGTGAAATATGTTCAGTTCAGTTCTGTTCAGTCACTCAGTTGTGTCCGATTCTTTGCAGCCCCATGAATTGCAGCACACCAGGCCTCCTTGCACCCTTGCTTGGAAAATCCCATGGACGGAGGAGCCTGGTAGGCTGCAGTCCATGGGGTCACTAAAGGTTGGACACGACTGAGCAACTTCACTTTCTCTTTTCACTTTCATGCATTGGAGAAGGAAATGGCAACCCNTCCAGTCGTCACATATGGATGTGAGAGTTGGTCTGTGAAGAAAGCTGAGCATCGAAGAATTGATGCTTTTAAACTGTGGTGTTAGAGAAGACTCTTGAGAGTCCCTTGGACTGTAAGGAGATCCAACCAGTCCATCCTAAAGGTGATCAGTCCTGGGTGTTCATTGGAAGGACTGATGCTGAGGCTGAAACTCCAACACTTTGGCCACCTCATGCGAAGAGTTGACTCATTGGAAAAGACCCTGATGCTGGGAGGGATTGGGGGCAGGAGGAGAAGGGGATGACAGAGGATGAGACGGCTGGATGGCATCACTGACTTTACGCACATCAGTTTGGGTGAACTCCGGGAGTTGGTAATGGACAAGGAGGCCTGGCGTGCTGCGATTCATGGAGTTGCAAACAGTCGGACAGGACTGAGCGACTGAACTGAACTGACCACATTCCTGTTGCAAAAAGTTCAAGTAGCACAAGACTTATTATAAAATAAGTATTTTCTACTTATCCACAAAAATATTTATTTAATTCCTGGGAAGTAATCACTATTAGCATACTAGTAAGTATCTTTCAAACCACTTTCTAGACAAAGACAAATTAGGCAGGTAAAATATTAAAATATTCTAATATCTTTATTTTTGAAAACTTTTGTTTTTTCACTTAAATAATATGAAAGATTTTTCAAAATCAAAACATAGATCACTAGAGAAGGAAATGGCAACTCACTTCACTATTCTTGCCTGGAAAATTGCATGGACAGAGGAGCCTAGTGGGCTACAGTCCACAGGGTTTCAAATGAATCAGACATGACTTAGTTACTAAACAACATCATCAAAATATATTACAAAACCATAGCAACTGAAATAGTGTGACACTGACAAGAAGAAAGACAAATATTAACATGTTAAAGAAACTTCAGATACAGACAAATATATATACAACTAACAATTTATGACACACATCACATAAATATAATTTAAAAAAAATTTTAATACATCCGATAAATTGAATATCCATTTGGAAAACAATGAATGTTGACACTACTTCCTAACATAAAAAAACTTAAACTCCAGATGTAGTATGTATCAAAACGTGAAATAAAAACACTTTTTGAAGGAAAACAACAACAACACATAAATCAGTCTCATTTTTAAGAAACAATTACATATTGGCCAGTCTTTATGAACCACAATTTTAGACTGATTCTGGTATCTCCCTACTAAAACTGCATCAATGAACACCTTATGTATGTAAATATGTACACTTGCACAAAAGCTTCCATAGGATTAATTTTAGAACTGGAATAGCTAGATTCAATTTTTTTCAATAACAGATTAAGACACAATTCATATAACATAAAGTTACCCATTTGAAATGCACAACTCAGTAATTTTTAGTACATTCACAGAGTTGTGCAAGCATCACCATAATGAATTTTAGAACCTTCTCATTACTTCCAAAAGAAACCCTGGACTCCATCCTCCCCTCTCTCCAGCTATTCATAGCTATTAGTCTATTTTCTGTCTCTGTGAAAGTGAAAGTCGCTCAGTCGTGTCTGACCCCTTGTAACCCCATGGCCTATACAGTCCATGGAATTCTCTAGGCCAGAATACTGGAATGGGTAGCCCTTCCCTTCTCCGGGGGATCTTCCTAACCCAGGGATCGAACCCAGTCTCCCACATTCCAGGTAGATTCTTTACCAGCTGAGCCAGCAGGAATAGTGGAGCCCAAGAATAGTGGAGTGGGTAGCCTATCCCTTCTCCAGTAAATCTTCCCGACCCAGGAATCAACCCGGGGTCTCCTGCATTGCAGGCAGATTCTTTATCAACTAAGCTGTAACTAATTTGGATGATTCACATAAAATGAATCATATAATATATGACCTTCTTTAATGTCTGGCTTCTTTCATACAGATGTTTTCAAGATTTACATAGAGTATAGCATATATTGGGATTTTACTCCTTTTTAATGATCAAATAATATTCTATTATATGGCCTATGATATTTTATTTATCCATAGTCAGGTGACGAATAATTGGATGGTTTCCACTTGGGGCTATTAAAAAGTGTTATGAGTATCTGATAAGTATCTGTGTGGACTTTTCAATTCTTTTGGGTATATACCTAGGAGTACACCTGTTGGATGAAAAGGTTGTGTATCTTTGAACTTTGACAAAATAATATAGCATCACTTTTAAATTTAGGTTTTCAGAGAAGGCATTAGCCAATCAGGAAAAAAGTATGAAACAACAAAAGAACAACTAATAAACCTATTATTTAAGCACAGGGTTAATGAAGGTTTATGGAGAGTAGTCAAAATGGGAGCTAAGTAAAACGGGGGCCTTTAAATATGCCACACTAAAAAAAATGTGGCACTAATATAAATGTACAACTGAAGCTTTTTTTTTAAAGGCATTTTCACACACACACACACACACACACACACACACACACACACACACACACAGGCATTTTCACTAAGAATGTTTACTGCCTCAGTTCAATTGAGGATCCAATGCAGGTCCCAATCTAGGCCATATTTTTGGACCATATAGTTATACATGTTCTTTTTCTTTAGGGTATGTAGTTTCTTTGATTTTCTAATCTGTGTTGGTTTCATCATTTCTATAACTACGTAGTGTCTGTTTTTCACCCACCAATTTGTTTCTCAGAGCCTCAGAATACACTGCATAGCAGGGAGCCATCAAATAAGTATTTGTGAATGAATTAATATGACAGTGATCCTCAATTTTAACACTAAGGTTTAGGTACCACCTGTTTCTCCAGGGCTCATGAAAATTCACTACTAAGTCAAATTCTCCTTGCTTGCTCTTTTCTCACAGATACTATAGACACTTCACCTCTCCTAGCATTACTAACTTTCTATGACACCGGGATCTTAGTTTTACAAGAACATTTTCACTGACAAATGGAATAACATAACATTTTTTGTTATCATTTTATTATGGTTTAAGTAACACTTTTTTACTATTCTTTCACATTATTCACTTGTAATTATTATCCTACATATGATGCTCATTTTTATTCATCTACATATTTATGATGATTTTAATATAAAGGTGTTTTTTTTGCTAGTATGCCACAAAAAATGTTTTTCGAACTGTCATGTCAGAGAGAAACAATACTAAGTTTACCAAATTATAGTTTAAGAAATTAAGGTCATGCACTATAATGATATATATCCATTAATTGGGCTTCTTTGGTGGCTCAGTCAGTAATATCTTTGTATGGTGACAGATGATAACTAGACTTATTTTGGTAATCATTTCAACATATACAGGAATATCAAACCACTACGTTATATATCAGGAACTAACATAGTGTTGTATGTCTATTATATATAAAAACAAATGCATAAACTCATAAATTCCCATTTCTGAAAGAGATGGAAATACCAGACCATCTGACTTGTCTCTTGAGAAATCTGTATGTAGGTCAGGAAGCAACAGTTAGAACTGGACATGGAACAACAAACAGACTGGTTCCAAATAGGAAAAGGAGTACGTCAAGGTTACTGTCATCCTGCTTATTTAACTTATATGCCAGAGTACATGATGAGAAACGCTGGGCTGGATGAAGCACAAGCTGGAATCAAGANGATCCCTGGGTCGAGAAGATCTGCTGGAGAAGGAAATGGCAATCCACTCCAGTACTATTGCCTGGAAAATTCCAGGACAGAGGAGCTTGGTAGGCTACAGTCCATGAGGTCACAAAGAGTCGGACACGACTGAATGACTTCACTTTCACTTTTTTCACACACATACATACACATTCCTTATTTTTCTTATGCTCTCTCTCTAAATATATAGCCCACTAGGCTCCTCTATCCATGGAATTCTCCAGGCAAGAATACTGGAGTGGGTAGCCATTTTCTTCTCCAGTGGATCTTCCCAATCCAGGAATCAAACCTTAGTCTCTTGCATTGCAGGCATTTTTTATCATCTGAGGCACCAGAGGAAGTCCATATATGAATATACACACATACATGTGTAACTTATTTACTTTGTCTTGGAACATATTCATTTCTGCTTAGAAAAAGAGAACAGCAATTTTTTTGGAGCCAGAGAACTCAGGGATAAATCCAAGACTCTGCCTCACATATTGATAGAATCATTTCTGGTGAGTTAACAGGACTGAGCCTCAGTTTATTCATTTATACAACTAAGGCAATAATGCCTACCTACAGTGTTGTTAACGTTGAAAAACTATGTAAGAAACAAATAGAATACTTGTTAGATGGCAGGCAAATGACATATGGCGGTCATGATAAAGGGCTTCCCAGGTGGTACTAGTGGTAAAGAACCTGCCTGCCAATGCAGGAGACATATGAGACATGGTTTTGATCCCTGGGTCAGGAGGATCCCCTGGAGGAGGGCAAGGCAATCCACGCCAGTATTCTTGCCTGGAGATTCCCATGGACAGGGGAGCCTGAAAGGCTACGGTCCATAGGGTCGCAAAGAGTCAGACATGACTCAAGTGACTTAGCACACAGAACACACCATCATAATAAAGCAGCTATCATTTGGTGTTTTTTATCAAGGGTATCATAGATGGATGTTTTGACATCACTTTCTAGGATCAGTTCCTTTGTTCCCACTAATTGTTCCATTAGTTTTTTGATATGACTTTGCATTGCCCTTGCCACATAACCTTGCATATCACCTGCTCTTCCTCTAGTCATGCCCAGCGAAAAGCTCTGCAAGTGTTCCAGTTCTCTAAGCAAGCTCATTTGGAAAGTGGGTTGCAGCAGGAGGAAGACAGCAACGGGGAGGAGACAAAGCACAGATTTATACCTACAGTGCCAGCACCTCAGGGGCATCCTAAGGAGTATTTCCACTGAGTCGAGAATGTGCAGTTGGCATAGCAATATGAAAAGGCAGTGAGTGAGATCTGTCAGAGTGAAACAGGACCAAATTTAGCAGGTCAAGGTTTATCAGTATGATTTCAAAGAAACATTTAGAAGAAAAGAGACGTCCATCCATGCTAGACATTGCCATGTCTAGATAGGTGCTTAACTCTTATATCGTATAGCTAGGATAGCAGAACAGTAAACAAAAAATACAGTGTCACTTGACAGAGGCTGTATAAATGATATGTACAAAACAGTAGCTAGAGTTAAAACAAAAAGTTCCAAAAGCAGAAGAGTCTTTGCCAGTCATTTACTGGTAAATCAGGAACAGGGTCAGCCTTGGCCTGGAACACCAGGCAAGGGGCACAGAAACAGTAGCTAGCAGCATGCTTGACAGCAGAAACGTTTAAAAAATAATACTAAAAATGATGGAACTATGAAAAGGTTTTTTCTTTGGAAAAGGCTCTGATGCTCTAATAATGGGCCTGCAAGAAATATTCACTCCATTCCCTGGACTGCAGGCCTGTTTCATCTTAGAGTATAGCACCTGTGTGAAATGGCTGATTCTAGCTCAGTAGTTTTAAGACTAGTCACTTCTACTTCCAGGGAAGGAAGATAAGCAAATCACAGAGGATTTCTATGTTTCCCAAAGGATCGTCTTTCTTGGTAGCACAGGTTTACAAGTACCACTCTGAACAGACATGACTTATTTTTTTTGGTAGTAGAGAAAGAAAGGAACAATATAATTTTCTCAGAACATAAAGAAGATAGCAACTATTCACAGAATATAAATTATTGTAGAAAGCATTTCATATATTTCTGTTTTACATTTTGAACATTCCTTCTTGAACCTTTACTTTGAGGGAAAGTTCATTCGGCTTGTTCGATGCAGGATGCAGGATGCTTGGGGCTGGTGTACGGGGATGATCCAGAGAGATGTTGTGGGGTGGGAGGTGGGAGGGGGATTCAGGATTGGGAGCTTGTGTGCACCTGTGGTGGATTCATGTCGATGTATGGCAAAGCCAATAGAGTATTGTAAAGTAAAATTAAATAAATTAATTAATTAAAAAAAAAGTTAAGTGCAAAAAAAAAAAAAGTAATCATACCTGCTGGCTAACTCAGAACATTCACAAAATCAAATTTTCCACTGGGGTTACATCTCAGTCCACTCTCTGATTTATGAGTGAAATTGGCACCTGGACAATTTCTTACAGTCTCAGGATTATACACAAACTAATTTACTCATTCACCTCCTCTACCTGGGGAACAAACAAAATGCTGTTTTTCTCTGCCCTCCAACCCGCCAGTGTCCTTCAGCACATTAATACAACCGTGATTCCTTTTTGAGGGCTGCTGTGACAATGTGACATTCTCTGTACACCTATGTCCTGCTTCTGTACTGCTCTATTCTTGTTTTTTTTTTTAATTTATTAACTATCATAGCACTTTGTCAACAGGTCTTCTTTGTTAATAACACTGCCTCATGCATCATCTTATCTGAACTATAAAGTAAACATGTGATGTAGGTAGGGTGGGTCTCTATATTTCCTTTTGGGGGTAAGGAAATACAGTTTTATAGAGCACAACTAATTTGCTCAAGATTATAGAGCTCATAAATGATGAAATTAAAACTAGAGCTAAGGTTTTCTGTTTCTTTTCCAGCATCCTCTTTTATAGCTAATTACAATCCACAACTATGCTAATTTTCACACAATATACAAAATAAAAATAAAACATCTTACTTACATTTAAGGTCCCAGCTAGTTTGGAAGTTACACTAAAGCTATAGGAATTAGATTTGTAAAAATGCAATGCTAATTGTTTGCTCGGTTAACAAATGCAAAATGAATCAGAGAAAATAGAAATTTTAAAATGTTCACTAGTTCAACAAATGCTTGTTGTTTAGTAACTGAGGAGTCATTAAAATGAGATTATGCTTCACAAAGTCTTATAAAATGAGAAAGAAAATGGAATTGAAACAAAAGAAAGGAAAAAAAAGGATGGAAGAAAGAAAACGAATATTTGTTGAGTCCTTACTGTGACATGTACCCGCATTTAAAGTACTGCATCTAATAGATAGAGTTACGTTAAGAAGGGACTTGTTTGGGTGGAGAGGTAAGAGGGCATCTCAGTCAGGTAACTTACAATTGGCCTGGCATAGACTGCTATGAATGTGACATGTGTAGACTTCATTCAGGAGACTGCTTCAATCACATAAGGGATTCAGGATAATGATTATTAGGAAGCGAGTTTGGTTAATTAGTGAAGGCTGAACTTGCTCAATCCTGAAAGAGATGGGAATACCAGACCACTTAACCTGCCTCTTGAGAAACCTGTACGCAAGTCAGGAAGCAACAGTTGGAACTGGACATGGAACAAAACAGACTGGTTCCAAATAGGAAAAGGAGTACGTCAAGGCTGTATATTGTCACCCTGATTATTTAACTTATAACTCTGTACTTATATATAAGTGCATATAACTTTGTACTTATATGCAGAGAACATCATGAGAAACGCTGGGCTGGAGGAAGCACAAACTGGAATCAAGATTCCTGGGAGAAATATCAATAACCTCAGACATGCAGATGACACCACCCTTATGGCAGAAAGTGAAGAAGAGCTAAAGAGCCTCTTGATGAAAGTGAAAGAGGAGAGTGAAAAAGTTGACTTAAAGCTCAACATTCAGAAAACTAAGATCATGGCATTCAGTCCCATCACTTCATAGAAAATAGATGGGGAAACAGTGGAAACAGTGGCTGACTTTATTTTTCTGGGCTCCAAAATCACTGCAGATGGTGATTGCAGCCATGAAATTAAAAGATGCTTACTCCTTAGAAGGAAAGTTATGACCAACCTAGACAGCATATTAAAAAACAGAGACATTACTTTCCCAACAAAGGTCCATCTAGTTAAGGCTATGGTTTTTCCAGTGGTCATGTGTGGATGTGAGAGTTGGACTATAAAGNCCTTAGAAGGAAAGTTATGACCAACCTAGACAGCATATTAAAAAACAGAGACATTACTTTCCCAACAAAGGTCCATCTAGTTAAGGCTATGGTTTTTCCAGTGGTCATGTGTGGATGTGAGAGTTGGACTATAAAGAAAGCTGAGCGCCAAAGAATTGATGCTTTTGAATTGTGGTGCTGGAGAAGACTCTTGAGAGTCCCTTGGACTGCAAGGAGGTCCAACCAGTCCATCCTAAAGGAGATCACTCCTGGGTGTTCATTGAAAGGACTGATGTTGAAGCTGAAACTCCAATACTTTGGCCACCTCATGTGAAAAGTTGACTCATTTGAAAAGACCTTGATGCTGGGAGGGATTGGGGGCAAGAGGAGAAGGGGACGACAGAGGATGAGATGGTTGGATGGCATCACCGACTCAATGGACATGTGTTTGGGTGGACTCCAGGAGTTGCTGATGGACAGGGAGGCCGGCGTTTTGCAGTTCATGGGGTCACAAAGAGTTGGACATGACTGAGTGACTAAACTGAACTGAACTGAACTTGCTCATAATAAAAAAAAAAGGATTCTCTACTCGAGAGGTACATATTGTTTCTATTTGCAGAGTGTCTGTTCCTCACTTCTTCTGCTGTCAGCATCTTAATATAAGAGTGGAGGAAAGTTCCTTTCTCATGCTCTATCCATATGACCATATTCCCCTTTCAGCTTCAGGATAGGATTGAAAGTTGGAGGTTGCTGTCTATATACAAATTTTATTTTTCCATGGATGAACACAAATTTTTATTTTGGAAATTAGTCTGAAAATTGGGCAACTATTAAAAAATTAGGATAGAAACTAGGCACTATTTAGATTATGGAGAATCTTACTTGGCATGCCTAGGTATCCTTTAGGTAATAGGGAATTCATATTTTTATTATTGTTGCTACTATCATTAACATTACTATTATATCAGAATATGCTTTATGTGGGGAAACTAACATTTCATGTGGGGAAACTGTTTTATCTCCAATCTGACATCTTGTTTTCATCAGTTAACTATTTCCATATAGCAAATCACATTAAAAGCCTTAAAATTCATACACTCACATGTGTGTATGCATACTCAGACACAGACAGACAGACACACACACACTTATATTTAGCTCATGAATCTGAAGGTCAAGAATTTGGATTGAACACAGAAATGTGACTGTTGTGGAGTGGTCTAGTCTGGAATTGGTTAATCTTAGCTTTTCTCAATCAACTATCTGTAGTCAGCAGGTAGTTTTGCAATGGCTAACTAATTTATGATGCCCTCAGGTAGGCCTTCTTTTCAGGGGGCCTGTAACCATTCAGGAGCTTTGCTGGAGCTGGTACACATGATGGCAGGGTTGCAAGAGTAGCAACAGGGAAAGATCCACTTTACAAATACCTTTCAAGTCTGTTTCTAACATCTCTGCTACTGTTCCCATGGACTGAAGGAAATCACGGGGACAAGCCCAGAGGGAGTGTGCAAAAGGCACTGCCAAACAGCCTGGACACAAGAAAGTATGACTACATCTATCCACTGTACTTGCCTATATGGATTCTAAAATTATGGGACATCTGATTACAGATTTCCTCCAAGCAAGGTAGGTGTCGGTAACTAGTATTCATTTAAGCTACTCTGGGCGTGTGGCTCACTTCTAGCCTCAGAGAGTCCCTCTCAAAACAATTAACATTTAATTTTGACTCATATTGCTAGTAACAGAAGTCGTCATTATTATTTGCATTTGTAAATTTGTACAAATGCTGAAACATTTAATACACAATAAGGTTTGAACTGAATGTAAAATACTTGACCTTTTTATTAAATATGTGCAGAGTAGTTTTGTTGATTATTTTAATAAAGGATCTAAATAGACATTTCTCTAAAGAAAATATACAGAGAGCCAAAAAGCACATGAAAAATGCTCAACATCACTATTTCTTAGAGACATGCAATTCAAAAACTACATTAAGGTATCACCTCACATGTGTCAGAATGGCCATTTTCAAAAAATCCACAAACAATAAATGCTGGAGAGGGTGTGGAGAAAAGTGAAACTTCCTACACTGTTGGTGGGAACATAAATTAGAAAAGCCATTATGGAGAAATGTATGGATTACTTAAAAAAAAGAGACCATATGACCCAGCGATCACACTCTTGGAAATATATCTGGAGAAAACCAATATTTGAAATGAAGATACATGAATGCCAATGTTCATTGCAGCACTATCAGCAATTTCCAGGACATGGATGAAGATCAAATGTCTTTTAACAGAGGAATGATTAAAGATATGGTACATATACACAATGAAATATTACTCAGCCATAAGAAGAAGCAGAAGAGTGCCTTCGGTAGAAACTTGGATGAATCTAGAGACTGCCATCCAGTGTGAAATAGGTTAAAAAGCTTTTTATAACTAAATATCATATAATATTGCTTATATATGTAATCTAGAAAAATGGTATAGATGAACTTATTCGCAAAGTAGAGATAGAGTCACAGATGTAGAAAACAAACATGGTTTGTTTATGGAAACATATGAAAACATTATGAAAATGAGAATCAAATTTAGAAATTGGGCTTGACATACATACATTATTATGTATAAAAAAAGAGACAACCAATGAGAACCTACTAACACCTAAAAAAGTTGTCTTTTTCATTATAGGGGACTGGAATGCAAAAGTAGGAAGTCAAGAAACACCTGGAGTAACAGGCAAATTTGGCCTTGGAATGTGGAATGAAGCAGGGCAAAGACTAATAGAGTTTTGCCAAGAAAATGCACTGGTCATAGCAAACATCCTCTTCCAACAACACAAGAGAAGACTCTACACATNAGTGAAGAGGAACTAAAAAGCCTCTTGATAAAAGTGAAAGAGGAAAATGAAAAAGTTGGCTTAAAGCTCACCGTCAGAGAACTAAGATGGCATCTGGTCCCATCACTTCATGGGAAATAGATGGGAAAACAGTGGAAACAGTGTCAGGCTTTATTGTTTGGGGGCTCCAAAATCACTGCAGATGGTGATTACAGCCATGAAATTAAAATACACTTATTCCTTGGAAAGAAAGTTTTGACCAACCTAGACAGCATATTCAAAAGCAGAGACATTGCCGACTAAGGTCCGTCTAGTCAAAGCTATGGTTTTTCCAATAGTCATGTATGGATGTGAGAGTTGGATTGTGAAGAAGGCTGAGCACCGAAGAATTGATGCTTTTAAACTATGGTGTTGGAGAAGACTCTTGAAAGTCCCTTGGACTGCATGGAGATCCAAGGAGATCCAACCAGTCCATTCTGAAGGAGATCAGCCCTGGGTGTTCTTTAGAAGGACTAATGCTAAAGCTGAAACTCCAATACTTTGGCCACCTCATGTGAAGCATTGACTCATTGGAAAAGACTTTGATGCTGGGAGGGATTGGGGGCAGGAGAAGGGGACGACAAAGGATGAGATGACTGCATGGCATCACTGACTCAATGGACATGAGTTTGGGTGAACCCTGGGAGTTGGTAATGGACAGGGAGGCCTGGCGTGCTGCGATTCATAGGGTTGCAGAGAGTCTAACACGACTGAGTGACTGAACTGAACTGAACTGATATCTACTGCAACCATTTCATTTCTCAAGTCATCATTCATATTGCTCTTTAATCCCATTGTTAGATCAGAGGCAAACTTTAGCTTAATGGAATTTACTTGAAATTTAGAGATAGTCACCTTTTGCTAACTTGCATAAAATTTCAGATAAGCAAACTTTCAATTTAGAAAAATCAATCTAATGTTTAAATATCTTAGTGTTTGTTTTAGTTGATAGAGAAACTGGTAGGTAAATTTTTTGATTGTATCTCAACATTTAAATGTATCCATAAAGTCTGCTCTTTCTAAGACCTCAAGAAACAGAAGGTATAAAAAAGGAGAACATCTGAATAACAGAAAGTTTAAGGAATTTTAAAATATATATTACTTTAAGTTAGATTCCATGAAGGCCCATTCATAATAAAGTAGAGATTTTGGTTCTATTAACAGCTCAGATTGAAAAAAGGAATTTTAATATTACCTATCTTGAAGACATGACCTCCCTGGTGGCTCAGTGGGTAAAGAATCCACTTTTGATGCAGGAGACCTGGGTTTGATTCCTAGGTCAAGAAGATCCCCTGGAGAAGGGAATGGCAACCCACTCCAGTATTCTTGCCCGGAAAATCCCATGGAAGGAGGAGCCTGAAGGGCTCTGCAGAGTTGGACACAATTGAGTGACTAACACGCACACACCTTGAAGATAAAATTCATCACAGAATTTATCTATACTTAGCACACTAAAACTCACTAGAAAGAGACCTAAAATGTCAATTTGATTTAATATTTACTCTATTACTTCTATACGTAAAGTTGCCTGTTAGGGCAGTTGGGGAGGTAAGATTAAAAAAAAAAATTGTTCTCAGTTTTTGTGGACTGCCTGTAGTGTGGGAGACCTGGGTTCGATCCTTGGGTTGGGAAGATCCCCTGGAGAAGGAAATGGCACCCTACTCCAGTATTCTTGCCTGGAGAATCCCATGGACAGAAGAGCTTGGTGGGCTACAGTGCACGGGTCAGACACGACTGAGCGACTTCACTTTCACTTTTCACTTTCAATGCTGTTCTAAAAGGAGAAGAATTTGCTTCCAGCTGGAAAAGTGAGAGAAATCCTATGATTTAAAGAAAGAAGGACTGAACTTCCTTGGTGGTCCAGTGGTTAAGAATCCTCCTGCCAATTCAGGAGACATGGTTCAATCCCTGGTCAGGGAAAATCTCACATGCCTTGGAGCAACTAAGCCCATGTGCCACAACTACTGAGCTCACGTCATAGAGCCTGTGCTCTGCAACAAGAGAAGCCACCAAAATGAGAAGCCCTCGAAGTGCAACCAGAGTAGCCCCTGCTTGCTGCAACTAGAAAAAGCCTTCATGCAGCAATTAAGACCCCGTGCAGCGAATAAATAAATAAATACTAGAAAATAAAGAAAGAAGCGTTTCAGTAGGAAGAGGTGAGGGCAGCATGAATGGCCTGAGCAAAAGCACAAAGTCATTAGAGTATCAGACACATTTTCATTATGGTGAGAAACAGTTATTTAGGTATCAGGGGATAAGACAGATTGAGGTCAGATCATAAGAGGCATTTAATAAATTTTTAAGGAATTTTCAAATTACTCTGAAGAAAATGGAATCATTGAAGATATTAAACACAAGTGAAAAGATTAGAATTGGCATTTAGGATGATAACTCTAAGAGCCAGGTGCTGGTTGATAGAATGGGAGTGATACTAAAGGTAGGAAGATAGTTAGAAGTTAAGGGCTGAAGTACGGGCTTCCCAGGTGGCGCCAGAGGTAAAGAATTCAATTTCTAAGGCAAGAGATAGTCGTGGGTTTGATCTCTGGGTTGGGAGGATCCCCTGGAGAAGGAAATGGCACCCCACTTGTCTGGAAAATTCCATGGACAGAGGAGCCTGGTGGGCTACAGTCTGTGGGGTCTCAAAGAGTTGGACGCAACTGAGCAACTGTGTAGAAACCAACCTATTTATTAAGTACAGAAAAATAAATGATTTCTTTGGTTTTGCAATGACATACATATTATTACTGTTTAAAAATGTTTTTATAATCATATTATTCAACAATATTAGACAAATGACACCTAAAGATTAAAAAAAATGATTTGCCTCTGGGAATTATGACTGACTGGATGTAAAGAAAGCAATGGTTGGGGACTGTTACTTACTGTTAAAAAACTTTCAGAAGTATTGATTTTCTCACCTACCATGCTTCCCTGAATCTAAGATTAATTTAGCTATATGAGGAAACATTCTTTCATACCACGAGGAAAGAAAAAAAAAATGCTGCCAGTCTAGCATAATATGCAACCCAATTTCATACACACACAGAATGGACTGAATTGTGTTCCTTCAAAATTCATACATTTGAAGCCATAACCTCCAAAGTCAGTACTTGAAGACAGAGCCTTTAAAGAGGCGATTAAGGTTAAATGAGGTCATAAGAGTGGGACACTAATCTAATATGGTGCTCAGTTGCTTCAGTCATGTTCAACACTTGCAATACCGTGAACTGTAGCCTGCCAGGCTCCCCTGTCCATGGGATTTCCCAGGCAAGAGTACTGGAGTGGGTTGTCATTTCCTTCTCCAGGGAATCTTCCCAACCAAGCAATCGAACCTGGGTCTCCTACATTGGCCGGCAAATTCTTTACTGTCTGAGCCACCAAGGAAGCCCTGTATGGCTGTTATCTTTGTAAGAAGAAGAAAAGATACCATGTCTATACAGACATAGAGGAAAGGAAGGGTGAAGATAGCAACAAGTTGACCATCTACAAACCAAGGATAGAGGTCTTAGGGGAAAATTAAACCTGCCAACACCTTGATCTTGGATTTCTAGCCTCCAGAACTGTAAGAAATAAACTTGTTGTGAAAGCCACCTAGTGTATGATATCTTGTTCTGGTAGCACTAGCCAACTGATTACAGGTATGCTTAGGTATTACATGAAAATTAAATTGTTCAAGAATTTCCCTGGCAGTCCAGTGGTTAAGACTCTGAGCTCCCCAATTCAGGGGGCATGGGTTCAATCCCTGGTCAGGGAACTAAGATCCTTCATGCAAAAAATTAAGTTGTTCAAATATTGTGCAATTAAATTGTAAGATATTCCCATGAACCTCAAAGAAAGGATCGAGGTAGATAGAATAGATTTTTAAATTTTCTTGGCTTTCNGGGGGCATGGGTTCAATCCCTGGTCAGGGAACTAAGATCCTTCATGCAAAAAATTAAGTTGTTCAAATATTGTGCAATTAAATTGTAAGATATTCCCATGAACCTCAAAGAAAGGATCGAGGTAGATAGAATAGATTTTTAAATTTTCTTGGCTTTCTTATTTTAGAATTTGAATTCTCTGTGTATCTTCTACAGTACATCTCATTCTAACTAATTTAGTATAATTTAGATAAAGACATCATGTTTACTCCCCCCACTACCTTTTTTTTGTTGTTGTTATCACCCGTTGTATATAAAAAGGCTTATATTGTATTTTATCCAGAGAAGTTTATAGCTTTAGGGGCAATAGATTAGACAAGAGATGGGCAATTTTTTTTTTTGGTAAAAAACCAGTAGTAAGTATTTTTGGTTTTATGTGATAAAAGGCAACATTTTGAAGCTATGTAAGTATTATATAACAAGAAATAGAATATATTTTCTATAATTTTTTTATTGATAAGATTCAGACTAATAATTTTTTTTGAAGGTGTAATGTAATTTCACTTAATTGGTATTCAAAGTTATCATTTCTTATCAAATCAATTGCAAATGTTCCTCAGTGAAAACAACTTTTAGCTTGCAGATAATGTAAGAGCAAATGGCAGGCCAGATTTGGCCCATGAGTGTAGTGGTTGGCCAAATTTTGGTTGACTTGTCAGTTTTTATTGCCTACTGCTGAATTTTAGCTCTGACCTGATGAGAAATTGTAGCATTTTTTTACCTAAGCCTCTGCTGGCAGTATACAAGCATGAAATGTGAAAGAGCAGTCTCTTGGCTTTTTGCTCTGTCCTTGAAACTTAAAGTCTAGTCTTTGATCAACAACATAGGAATCACCTGGCAGCTTGCTAGACAGAATTTCAAGCTCTGTTCTAGAAGGTTTGATCAGACCTACATTCAACCAGATCCAAGAAGCTCTGAGACCTGTTCTAGGAATATCCAATGAAAGACAGTTCTCCAAACAATTTCAAGCAAAGTACAAATATTTAGTTTATCTACCTAGATATTTTAGGGCAAAGCATATTTTACCTGAAACATCAAACTAACTGCATTTGCTTTTTATTTGCTATTGCACTCTGGTGCAGATGAAAAATGGCTTTTTTAAAAATTCAAAACAAAGCTGCATTCCAACTTAAATTAAATCTGCTCCAATTTTATCATTAATACCTATGAGATCATAACTTGTCCAAAGCAGAGTGTAGTTTATCAGAAAGTACACATTTTAAAACTCTAGCAGATCTGTCTTTTCAAGATAAAGCACATGGTTCCAAAGGAGATCTTATATTCAGATAAATAATGTTTTAACATTGGCTGTGCCATTATAGGGGCTTCACTGGTGGCTCAAATGGTAAAGAATCTGCCTGCAATGTGGGAAACCTGGGTTTGACCCTGAGTCGGGAAGGTCCCCTGGAAGAGGGAATGGCAACCCACCCCAGTATTCTTGCCTGGAGAATCCCATGGACAAAGGAGCCTGGTGGGCTATAGTCCATAGGATCACACAGATTTGGACATGACTGAAGAGGCTGAACACACACATGGTTGTAGACAACTCTCTAAAAGTCTTAAATCACTTAGAGTTTATTCTATTATCCCACCATGTAATAATTTTTCAAAAAAATCAGACCACAATGAATTTAAGTCAGAATTTATTCAAACATTTTGGTTGTACTTGCTGCTTCCTGTTGAAGCAAAATCTAACACTACAATATAAATATGTAAAGATGATTCCAACATTGGATAAATTTGCCTCACTGAGAAAACTATGGGTTTTTTTTTTTAATGTGTCACTTGAGGTATGAGTCTCTGATATGTAACACAACTGAAAAAACGAAACTCTACTGAGTCCTTGAGAAATTTTCCTCAGATCCATGATTTGGGCAAATTCCAAAAACAGGAAACTGGCTAGTGTAAGAACATATTGGTGTCCAGAAAACACTCATAAAGATAGCTATGATTTTATCATCGTATATATTTCTGCCTTTGTGGAACATCTTTCTCACGTGCTACTAGGCATATGTTTTTTGCTTTGTTTCTCCTGTTAGGGGTATGTTCCTGTGTTTGAATTGAGCTATCCATATTCTGTCTTTTGCTTCTGTTTAGACCACTGGGAACTCATTTCAGGAGGTTCAGCTTCAGTTTGTGTTTTAACTTCTGAATCTGGAAGGTCATTCATTTGCATGGAGATCAGTTACACAAACATATCTGTAAGGCATAAAATATTGCTTCAGTTGACTTACTAGATGGTCTAATTTAGGGGTCCCCAAAGAAACACAAGCTGGAATCAAGATTGCCGGGAGAAATATCAATAACCTCAGATATGCAGATGACACCACCCTTATGGCAGAAAGTGAAGAGGAGCTAAAAAGCCTCTTGATGAAAGTGAAAGAGGAGAGTGAAAAAGTTGGCTTAAAGCTCAACATTCAGAAAACAAAGATCATGGCATCTGGTCCCTTCACTTCATGGGAAATAGATGGAGAAAAGGTGGAAACAGTGGCAGACTTTATTTTGGGGGGCTCCAAAATCACTGCAGATGGTGACTGCAGCCATGAAATTAGAAGATGCTTACTCCTTGGAAGAAAAGTNCACTCCATGGGAAATAGATGGGGAAACAGTGGAAACAGTGTCAGACTTAATATTTTTGGGCTCCAAAATCACTGCAGATGGTGACTGCAGCCATGAAATTAAAAGACGCTTACTCCTTGGAAGAAAAGTTATGACCAACCTAGATAGCATATTCAAAAGTAGAGACATTACCGACTAAGGTCCGTCTAGTCAAGGCTATGGTTTTGCCTGTGGTCATGTATGGATGTGAGAGTTGGACTGTGAAGAAGGCTGAGCACCGTAGAATTGATGCTTTTCAACTGTGGTGTTGGAGAAGACTCTTGAGAGTCCCTTGGACTGCAAGGAGATCCAACCAGTCCATTCTGAGGGAGATCAGCCCTGGGATTTCTTTGGAAGGAATGGTGCTAAAGCTGAAACTCCAGTGCTCTGGCCCCCTCATGTGAAGAGTTGACTCATTGGAAAAGACTTTGATGCTGGGAGGGATTGGGGGCAGGAGGAGAAGGGGACAACAGAGGATGAGATGGCTGGATGGCATCACGGACTCGATGGACATGAATCTGAGTGAACTCCGGGAGTTCGTGTTGGACAGAGAGGCCTGGCGAGCTGCGATTCATGGGGTTGCAAAGAGTCAGATGTGACTGAGCGACTGAACTGTACTGAACTGAATTGAGAACCTACTGTTTAGCACAGGGAACTCTACTCAGTGATCTGTAGTGACCTAAATGTGAAGTAAATTTATGAATAAGAAAGAGTGTATATTTGTGTATCTATATTTATGTATGTATTACATATATATATATTTAGAAACTAAATATTGTATAGCAGAAACTAATACAACAGCTATACTCCAAAAAAACATTGTTTTCAAGTTTCAAATAAGTTTCATTTGGTGAGGTTTAGAAATATCAGAATTACTGTCTCAGATTTTCACTACATCTGTTGATCATTCACACTGAGGAAAAGAAAGAGAAATTGTGATGGGAAATAATAATAAAAGTAATAAACATTTCATCTTGATTCCTATATTCCCCATATGCTGCTGAGCCCTTAACAGGAATTGTCTTCCCTCATCAGGATGACTAAATGAGGCATCAGTTTGCATAAAAAGCTAAGTTTTGTAGTACAAATAAATATTTATTGAATCATATTTTTAAACTGTATATTAAAATTTAACTAATAATAATATATATACTTAATGATACTCTCAAAGTTTCTGCTGTTTATATTATTAGTCCTAATTATGCTCTATTTAATTTTGCTGTTCAATAATAAAAAGTTTTTCTTAAAAAGCTTTAAATAGGAATGATCAAATTTAACTTACAGACAATATAGTAGTCCCTAAATATATATGTTGCATTCTACTTATTTTTAAAATAGGTATCTATTTTAAAATGCTCTTCTTAAAATGCAACTTTAAGATTTTTTTTTAATATACCCACCCAGGAATTTTTCTTGCCTTTTCCCACAGTGGTAGGTGTTTCTCAATCCCAACTTAAACGTCTTATAGTTAAAATTATTTCTATTGAAATACTTATTTTAAAAAATATCTGCAGATTAAAAATCAGTTTTTCAGTTTCCTTCTGGCCTGAAAAGAAAATTAGCCTAATGAGTAAGAATTAGGAGGAGACATTTCAGGATTCTTGTAAAGCCGTACAGCGTGGGGACCTGGCATTAGCCCCTTGGGCGCTTGCTCTCAGGGCAGGGACCTGTTCTTTCTTTATCAGCTTTTGCATGGATTACCTCAGGCACTTTTTGCATGCAGTCTTTCTCTTTCCTTTTCCCTTGTGTTCTTAACAATTTGCTGTGGGTATTTTCAGTATGACATACAACTGCTGCTGATGATAATGAGAAATATTCACCTACTTTCTCCCTTCCTGGGAGACTGTAACTGGAAGAACGATGACACAGGAAAAGTTGGGGAAGCTGGACATGGGCAAAATGTGATTAGCACAATATGTGCCCGTCAGACCTAGGGAAGAAAATGTTTCTTCACCCTCTGCTGGGTCTGCTGCCTTGGACCAGGTGGCTGCTGGGTATACCGCACGTGCCTCTCAAAAGAACATCTTCTTAATTAGTTATAGGTGACTGACTCAAATGAGCTGGGAGGTTAAATCAGACCTCCTTCATACTGCGTGTTTTGTGTTGGAGACAGAATAGACTGTAATCCTTAAACAGAATTTCTCAGGGCCACTGTGAATATCAAGATTCCCTTGAATTTTCTCTTGTCAACCAAATTGGAAATTAATTAATTAGCAATGAGAATTTAAGGCAGTCTCCATTTAAGATTATTGGATTATTCTGTTTCACGATACATATTAAATATTTACTGTGACCACAGTAACAAAGCACTGGTGGGAAGATTTCAAAGCAAACAGAAGACAAATTTCCTCTTTTCAAGGTCTATTTAGACAGTCTTAAGGAGCAATTACAACAGAAGAAGTGGAAAACACAGCCATGAGATTAAGAAACCAGGCAACTGCAAAAATAGATGAAAATGCAACAAAACATCACAATTTTATGAGCTATACACTCATGTGTGTATATGTGTGTGTCTTTGAGTTAGATTATATTTTATGAAAAAGTTGCTTCTTAGTTCACTATTGAAAGGTATCTATTTATTAGAAAAGAGAACATAAAATTCATGAAGATAATAATTCTTCACGCTGCTCTTTAGTCATTAAATTGTGTACGACACTTTGCAGCTCCATGGTGAAACTGTAGCCCACCAGGCGTATCTGTCCATGGGATTTCCCAGGCAAGAATACTGGAGTGGCTTGTCATTTCCTTCTCCAAGATGACTCTAGAGAAAGTAATTTGTTTCACAAAGTTATTCTAATAAGTATTTAAAAACTTAATTCAAAATTTCCCCTAATGATCTGCTTGCTCCTCCTCATTCTATCCATTCTCTTCAATAGTATCACTGATAACAACTTGTCTAAACCTTGAACCTTATGCTTACGTCTGATTCTCCTTCACCCTTATATGCTATGTCAGCCAGAGACCTTGTTATCATTCTAGCCAACTCTGTACCTTCAAAAGCCTCTGGCAATCACCCCCTCCTCTCCATCTCTATTGTTCTATTTTTCAGCCTCTACCTGTGTGACAGGAACAATTGAAATGGCCTTTCTGAATTTGATTCTTTGCTGTTGAAGCCATATTCTACTTTGCTAAGGCCACATGATCTTTAAAAAAAAAAATCGTGGTGAATTTCTACTCCTTATAGAAAAATACAGGTTTAGTCATGGTATATGTGGAACAATGGAAACTTAACATTTATATAGGCTCTGAACTATGAGAATATCCTGAGAGAATTTTATACAATTTATTCAAAATTTAAAAAACTACTTTACCAAAGGCACAAAGTAAATAAGAGAAGAGCTGATATTTGTTTAGCTCTATCTGCCTGACTGCAAAGCAAGACTCCGGCCTATCTTTCCTGCCTCACTATATCACCACGCATCACAGTCCCTCCACTCCTAGCACACTGGAATCTCGCTGTCTCTCTTCAACCTACACTTCCTATTAATCTGTCTCATCCCTACCCATCTCTGAAAAGGGAAATCAAGTGGATCTTCATTTCCTCAGCTTCCCCCAAAACTCCTCCCCCAAGAAAAAGTATTTAATTATGCATTTGCATTTCCATAACATCTCATATATCCCTAAATTGAGCAAGTTTTAGATTATGTCATAGTTATTTGGTTATTTATTCATCTCATCCTTTAGGCTGCATGTACTTTGAGACCTGGAACCATAGAGCACTATTTCCTAATATCCACTGTACCTAACATAATTCATATTTCATATTAGAACTTTAACAAATACATGTTGAATTAATTTATTATAGTGTGATCACATTGAAATTGCCTTATGTAAGAAGACTGAGAAGGGCATTTCTTGTGATTGCATGAAGAAATTGTGTTTCTTTTTAAATTGTAGAGTCCTAGTACTTAGCAAATACAGATCTAAATGTATTTATTATTATCTATATACAGATACATAAATGTCTCTACATTATGTAAACACATGCCCATGTTAAAATACATTTGAACATACACAATGTAGTTGTGCATATAATAAATATCTATTTTTATTCAGTCAATTATCAAAGACTGCAGTTAACTTGAACAACTGCTTTCTTACATCCAATCCTTAACCTGAAATATTCATTTTTAGAGCCAGTGCATAGACTTTAGCAATAATCCATTAAGGGATTATTAAGGGAATAATAATCCAAGGGAAAAAAAGTCCAAAGCTTAGGAATAAGTTTTTAAAAATCATATCCATAATAAAATTTGACTCTAAGAAATATAGTTTTGTTTGACCAATTTACTATTGATTAGGGACTAATTTACAAAATTATATATTAATTTATAAATAACTGATAGGTAGTAAATAATTTCCATTTATTAATGATTCAAATAAATTTTACCCACCTGAAAGATCAATCCAGATCTTACAGTTTGCTGTCCTTAATATATTGACCAGTTTTATATCCATCTGCACAAATTTGTTCGAGCATTCTTTTTTCCCACAGATTTTACATAAGAGTCTCACCTATCCTCTTCTGAATTGTGGTATTTAGCTAATTAATGAGTGAAAAGATGATTAACATTATTAATAATCATGGAAATGCAAATCAAAACTATAATGAGGTATCACTTCACACCTGTTAGAGTAGCTAGTATCAGAAAGAAAAGCAATAAGTGTTGGGGAGGATGTGGATAAAAAAAGAATCTTTGGTGCACTGTTGGTGGGATTATAAACTGGTATAGTCATTTTGGAAAACAGTATGGAGTGTCCTCAAAATAGAAGTACTATATGATCCAGCAATTTCAGTTCTGGGTAGTTTTCCAAAGAAAACAGAGATACCAAATCAAAATGATACATGTGTTCTATATTCATTGTACATCATTTAAAGCAGTCAATACATGGAAGCAATCTAAGTCTCCACCAATAGATAAATGGACAAAGAAAATGCATTTTACACACACACACACACACACACACACACTCTTACACACATATGTATATACAATGGAGTATTATTCAGCCAAAAAAAATGAAATCTTGCCATTAGTGACAACAAGGATAGACTTTGAGGGCATTCCTTTAAATGAAATAAGTCAAACAGAGAAAGACAATAATTGGAAGATCTCATTTATATGTGGAATCTTAAAAAAAAAAAGGAATCGTAAATACAGAGATCAGGTTGATGGTTGTTACCGGTGGCAAGGGTTATGGTGTGGCTGAAATGCACGAAGGGGGTCAAAAGGTACAAAAATTGAGTATGGTAGGCAGAATAATGATCCCCTCAAACCATTCATACCCTGATCCCTATGATTCATGAATGTTATCTTACATGGCAAAAGGAATTTTGCCAATGCTTTTAAAGTTACGGAATTTGTGATGAAGAGATTATTGCGGATTATCAACATAGGTCCAAACATATAAGTTCTTAAAAGCAGAGGGCTGTTTCTAGTGTGGTCAGAAAGAGAGATTTGACAGTAGAAAACGGTAGAAAATAACGTATCAAGAAGGACTTAGTGTCCTATTGCTAGTTCTCAGTGAAAAATTGAAGACTCATTCTTGATGCTAAGGGTAGTCTCTACCTCACAGCCAACAACAACAACAACAAAAAGCATAGTGACCTCAGTCTGTAGCCATAGAACTTAATTCTGCCAATAACCCAAATGAGCAGGAGAACAGTGTAATAATTAACTTGCCTTGCTTTAAGCCACTAAATTCATGGTAATCTGTTAAAGCAGCAGGTGAAACTAATACAGTGAGTTTTAAAATCTTTGTTGTTCATCTATATTTGTGCAAGTCAATTTTTTAACTTTTATGAAAATTATATTTTAATAATTATGATGTCTCCTTGAGTGTCTATGCCCACTTGGGAAATGACTTAAGTGAGCCCCTGAATTACAGATTAAGAAATACTACATATCTCCTCTGTCTTAGAAATGAATAATCTTCTCCAAAGATCCTTCTATTTAAGGCAAACATCTTCTGATTTGCAGGTCTTCCAAAGGTGATTTATTCCTGAAAATTGGCTGGTATGGAATATCCCTTAGAACCTATAAAATATCTCTTAGTTGAGCATCACAATTTTATATGCTTGGAGAAAAAGAAAGAAAATCCCTTTTTTAGAGCCTTTTTATTCTGAGAAGACAATATATCTATTAAATTAAAACAAATTCTAAGCTGAGTGAAGTTTAAAAAATAGCCTAAGATCTATTTAGAAAATAAATTAAAGAAAGATATTTCTGAAACAGAAAGATGGTGACAACTTTGGGAGATGCTAGAAGTATTGATATGATTCTAAAAGGCAGTGTGAATGATTTTCTCTGACTTCCTCCTCCACTCTATGGGGAAGCACTTTACTGTCTTACAGAAGTAACAGGATAAAAGTTATGGAAGTTAAGAATTTTTTGTGTCTCATTTTAATTGGCTGAAAAAAGAGTTAAGAAATATCAGCCAATGTTTATAAACAACTGTTCACTGGTAAAAGGTATTAATTCCAACCAGCCTTTGATCTGTAAGATGGAAAAATAACCTTAGAATATTTGGATAATTCATCAAAAGTAGACAGCTATTTACATTATACAGTTCACTCTCCTTAGAATATATGAACTAAATAATAGGAAATTCATTTCACATAAAGAATTATCTTGAAACAAATTATAAATGCTTACTTTTTTTTTTTCTTGTATCTCCTTGGAGAAAATTCCTTTTATCCAAAATGTCATTTTCCAAAATTTTCTTTTATTAAGTGTTTCCATCTTCCTATGGACAGACAGAATGTAAACACATACACACAGAGATTTATATTAATCTACAGCTTCCTATATGGGCTTCCCCAGTGGCTCAGCAGTAAAGAATCTGCCTGAAAGACAGTGGCCAATGGAGACGCAGATTGGATCTCTGGCTCAGGAAGGTACCTTAGAGAAAGGCATGGCAACCCATTCCAATATTCTTGCCTAGAGACTCCCATGGACAGAGGAGCCAGGTGGGCTATAGTCCATAGGATCACAAAGAGATGGACATGACTGAGTGACTGATCATGCACACACAACTTTCCAGGCAGCACTAGTGGTAAAAAATCTGCCCACCAATGGAGTCAATGGAAGAGACACAGTTGTGATCCCTTGGTCATGATTTTCTGGAGAAGGAAATAGCAACCTGCTGCAGCATTTTTACCTGGAAAATCCCAAGGACAGAGGAGCTGGTGGGCTATAGTCCATGGGGTTGCAAAGAGTCAGACATGACTAATTGAACACAGCACACTGCCTTGTGCTATCAAAAAAAAAATGCAATCTACATTAATAAAGAACATACAGGTTGCTTATACATTTGAACAATTACACAAGATGCTTCTCAGTGAAGAAATGTATAAAAACATGGTTATGTAAAGGTATTCTATTTTACCTAATGTTTATTAATAGTTTGGAAAGAAATGAAATTTATGAATTGTTTGAGCAGTACTTTGTATGTTGCATAGGAAATTCTTTTAATCAAGCCATTTGGGAAAATGAATTCATCATTCATTGAAAAAAGGAAATAGAAGTAGAACATTATTTTATTTTAACTAACACAACAAGAACTTTTAAAATAAAGATATCTCCACCTCGTTTTGTCCTTTAAAAATAATTTACCATGATTTATTCCAGTGAGTTTAAAATTAAAGTGTAAGTTATTGTTCTTAAGCAAATACTGACAATGAAGCAGGTTTCCATTTTCCATCAGTCTGACTATACTCACATGGAATACTGATCTTTGTATTCATTTTTCCAAGGTAAAACTTAATCATAGTCTAAAGGGAAAAATTATGTATTTCAATTTTATGAGATTCATATACTTCAAACAATTGAAGTTTTCCTTTAGACAATACTTTAACTTAAAAAAAAGTCAAAACTTTAGCTCTGAGTTAATGGTAGGTTTTTTTTAAAATACTGTCTTGTCTGTGGTTTGGTTTCATATCTATAACTCAGAAGTAATAAAGTTTCTTAGTGTAGAGCATGGAGGGGGAAACCCAAATTTAATCTGATTGTAAGTTTAGACAATTATAGCCTCTCTTCCCCATATTCCTGCCAATCTATTATCCCTAACACAGAAAAATCCCTCTTTTCCACTGCCTCAGAATACATTAATGATTTAGAGCATTAATGAGAGATATAAATATGAAATGAATTGGAGAAAGGACAAATAGAAAGAGAGAGAAAGAGAATGAGTGTATGCATGAGTGAACAAGAGAAGCTTTGACCTTCAAAATTTCCTTCTTGGGTTCAAAGACAGCAGAAATAACTTTTACTAATTAGCTCTAATCAACAATTTAGAATGCAGTATTCACATAAATGTGACTGAAAAATTAGCACTTGAAGAAAATGTGTCTGCTCTCTAGGACGTATGACAAAAGAACAAAATTATTTTTAAATTAATAAAGAAAATTAAAGAATAAAACACTTCTGGGAAACACTCTTTATGTACAGAAAAGCCTTTAAATTATATACAGTAGGCAGACAGATGACATTATATGAAATTCAACTGGTGTAAGCAAATGATTAGATATCATTTAATTTTTATATATAATCTTTAAAAAGGGAAAATTAATGCTTTCTTCCATTTAATAATTGCTTTGGTCTGAGTTCATATATAATATCATTTACCAAACACACATGTAAAAATAGTTATTAGTTCTCAAGAAAATTATTGAATAGAGTATGTAGTATGGCATTAATTGAAGGTGTATTTCTCAAGATATGCAAAGACGCCTCCATGTGATTCAGTCAAATACAAATCTATCTAATGATATGTATGAGGTAAGAGAAATGGTGTGTCAGCATTTTCAATTTAATTGAAAAGCTTCAGATTGCCATTACCTCTATGCAAAATAACATACATTATTCCTCAGATGATAGACAAACATAAGTCTAATCATTTTATTTCTGGGCATGCACTGTAGAAGAACTCATAAGAGAAATTATTGCTTTGTGTTTCATCATCCTTTCCTGACCCATTTGAAAACCATTAACTTCCAAGAAATTGAAACAAAGAATCAATGGATATGAGCACAAAGTATATCTGAAGCACTGTTACTGAAGTCTTCCACTTTGCTTCCCAAACTCTGATTTAACAAATAAATTTTTCATAGAAGAATATATTGTAAGTTTAAAATATACTTAATCTGCCTGAAACATGACTGCGCTGAGTTCTGGTAATAAAAAAATAAAAAAGTCTGACTTTGGTTCTGCCAATGTTTGTCTACAGCTGGTAGGGCCTAAGAGTCAAGAATGAGTAATATAAGTAGGTCACATATATCAAACACTTACATAAGCTTTACATCCCCATAAAAAGCCTATTGGGTAGGATCCTTCCCCACATTTTATTAATGCACAAACTGAAGCTGGGGCTTCCCTGGTGGCTCAGTGATAAAGAATCCACCTGCCAGTGCAGGAGACATGAGTTTGATCCCTGGGTTGGGAAAATTCCCTGGAGAAGGAAATGATAACCCACTCCAGCATTCCTGCCTGGGAAATCCCATCAGCAGAGGAGCCTGACAGGCTACAGTCCACGTGGTTACAACAGTTGGACAAGGCTTAGCTTGTCTAAAACAACAAGAACAAACTGAAGATGAGCCAGGCAGAGTAACTTGCCCAGGATTATAGAATAAATAGATGGAAGGGGCAGGGCCAGACCTGACCTGATCCATCTTTTATACCAAACTACCACACTAAAGGACTATCACCAAGTTCAAATTTATTGGCTCTGCAACTGGTACTCTCATGGAAATAATTGTGTTTATTGGGATTTTTTGAAAATTAGGTATGACTGGGAAAGATGTGTGGAAGAAATACAAATTCAAGGAAATGCTTAAAGATGAAATTCAAATGAGATTTGGGGAGAATTTTTGGATTTATTTACTTGTGCTATTATTGGCTTCCCCTGGAAGCTCAGTTCTTCATCTGCCTTTGATGCAGGATTCTCAGGAGACTGGGTTTGATCCCTAGTGTCAGGAAGACCCCCTGGAAAAGGGCATGACAGCCCATCCCAGTATTCTCTCCTGGAGAATCCCATGGACAGAGAAGCCTGGTAGGCTATAGTCCATGGGGTCGTAATGAGTTGGACATGACTGAAGTGACTTAGCACATGAGCATATCCACAGGAAAATAGTGCCATTGTTTCATAGAAGTCAGCAGAATGGTAATTATTTTTAAGGTCCCATTTCTTTTAAATAAAATCCTTGCCAAAATAAGAGTAGTCAGTTCCATGGTTTTAATATATTCATTCAATATTTAGGTTATATTTCACTTAAACTGCATATCTACAGAAATCATGCACCTTTTTATGCTACCTGATGATTAAGCATATTCAAGTGAGCTGCCAAAAAGCAGCACTATATGTAGGTGAGAAAGCTGAGATACTTGAGACACATGCCATCAAAACACTCGTAATCAAGTAGAGGAAATAAAACATGTCCTAACATCTATTGTAGAAGATAGACTATGTGGAATTCTGTGCCAGGAAGATGAAGACCACTGCAGCTGGTGATTGCAGCCATGAAATTAAAAGACACTTACTCCTTGGAAGAAAAGTTATGACCAACATAGACAGCATATTAAAAAGCAGAGACATTACTTTGTCAACAAAGGTCCATCTAGTCAAGGCTACATTTTTTCCAGTGGTCATGTATGGATGTGAGAGTTGGACCATAAAGAAAGCTGAGCACAGAAGAACTGATGCTTTTGAACTGTGGTGTTAGAGAAGACTCTTGAGAGTCCCTTGGACTGCAAGGAGATCCAACCCATCCATCCTAAAGGAGATCAGTCCTGGGTCTTCATTGGAAGAACTGATGTTGAAGCTGAAACTCCAATATTTTGGCCACCTGATGCAATAATCTGACTCACTTGAAAAGACCCTGATGTTGGAAAAGATTGAAAGCAGGAGGAGAAAGGGACAGCAGAGGATGAGATGGTTAGATGGCATCACCGACTCAATGGACATGAGTTTGCATAANCATCCATCCTAAAGATCAGTCCTGGGTCTTCATTGGAAGAACTGATGTTGAAGCTGAAACTCCAATATTTTGGCCACCTGATGCAATAATCTGACTCACTTGAAAAGACCCTGATGTTGGAAAAGATTGAAAGCAGGAGGAGAAAGGGACAGCAGAGGATGAGATGGTTAGATGGCATCACCGACTCAATGGACATGAGTTTGCATAAACTCCGGGAGTTGGTGATGGACAGGGAGGCCTGGCATGCTGAGGTTCATGGGGTCGCAAAGAGTTGGACACGACTGAGCGACTGAACTGAACTGAACTGATGGCTCTTAAGGAGTCAGTGAGAGCCACAGAGAAGAGTAAACGTATGCATTGAGCCTAGGAGGCAGGCAGACAATATTTGACAGAGTAGGCAAGAAAGAGAAACAGTGCTAAGAAAGAAGTCCTTGAAAAAAAGCGCAGCAGGAATGAAAAAATATGGCCTATTCTATATAATTTCATGTAATTTTTGGAAGAATATGAATGGCAGTAAGGTGGAACAATAATTTGGGGATGTCTGACTACAAAATTAAGGAATTTGGATTTAACCACTGCCTTTGAAAGAGACTCAGCAAACAGCTCATGAATTCTGTCAAGTCGCCAGCTAGAATGAGTACATAATGTATCTTGAAATGATAGGCAGATTTCTTTAATTTCATATTAGAGTGGTGTTAAAAATCACAAGAGAGCTGTAACATTAGGGGAGACTATCCATTTCCTTGTCAGAGATCCATAGATGTTTAGACTGCCATTATGCAGTAGCCTTCAGTCTCAAGGAAAAAACTGTAGCCATCAGAAAGTAGTACTTTCCTTTTCTGGAAAGGCAAATTAATCTAATTTCCATGGAAATACAATCACACAGATAGTGGTAGGCTTCTCTCAAACCAATTGTCCCCCATAGATATGGTTCATTTAAATAAATGATATCAGTAATAAAAGACACATGCATTTTTTGGCCAATTATTTTGTAGCTCAAAACATCAATAAATATTAGTGATTTTTCTAGGCTATACTAAAAATACGGGAAATAAGCTGTGCTAAGTATTCTATGTGATGAAACATGTATACTTTTTGATGATATTAGAAAAGGATGAACATGTTTATAATATATTTACTGAAAAAGAGTTGTTTTGATGGCATGCTCTACTAAGATATATACAAATGTAACAAAAATCTTCAAGGGCTTCTGTTAGCATTAACATTCTGTTTTGAATTGCTGGAGTTTAATATTGCTTACATTTTTAATACTACTTTTGTAACTCAATCACATGGATCCAGTTGATTCCAAAAGAGCTCTCAGTATACTCTAAATAAAATGGTATTGCAGCATTTTGAAGAAAATCACAAAGATGTTGTTATCCTACTTTATCTTTCTATTCCAAGCGCACAGGAAAACAGAATTATGCAAGTATTATATACTTAAGACTTTGTCCCTGTTGCCTTTACCATTGATTGATGAGATCTGTTCTCTCATGCTAATCTTAAAGTAATAGATCTCAACATCTTTTTCATACAAACAATACACAGATACACAAATCACTATCTATTAACCCTGATGTATAACTGCATCAATGCATGGGATTTATTGGAGTAAAACATATTGGCAGAGAAATATCAGAGCACATGAAATCCATGAGATCTCAGGCCAGAGAACTCAGACAATCTATGGCTGGACTGGATTATGCAACAGGGAAGGAGCTCCTGGTGAAGCTGCTTTCTACTAAGTGAAATAGCAGGGAGAGACTATCAAGACAAAAGCAAAGCAAGAACTTTTTGTTCAAAGAAAATGTCCTGACAAAAAGGCTGTGTCCACATAACTCAGAATCTGTTATGACACAGTTCTTCCATAAGCTTCCCTAGGCTAATGAAGGGCTTCCTGCCTTCTTACTCATCATTGAAAGTGGAGGAATGGAGCCCCTCCAAGGTTATTGAATTTGTCTCTTGTTATCTGTATAATATAGTTTGGTCAAATCCCATGTCAAATAGTTGAACAACTAAGTAATTAGTACAGCTAATAGTTGCAATATTTTAAAATATTTTTCTTATACAGAAAAGACAGAGACAAAAATTTAGTAGTGAGCCAAAACTGGGACATGGTTGAGAGTAGGTGGTATATAAACAGTGCTGTCTATCATTTCTGGCTTGAAATTATAGTTTCACTATAGTTTGAGAGATGAAATAGATATATGTGAAAACATTTCAATAATTATGATGCTCCAAAAATCTAAAATGAGTTGTACAGTAATCATAAGCTCAGCTGGTAAAGAATCCACCTGCAATGCAGGAGACCCTGGTATGATTCCTGGATCAGGAAGTTCCCCTGAAGAAGGGATCGCTACCCACTCTAGTATTCTTAGGCTTCCCTGGTGGCTCAGACAGTAAAAAGAATCTGCCTACAATGCTAGAGACACATATTTGATCCCTGGATCTGGAAGATCCCCTGGAGGAGGGCATGGCAACTCTCTCCAATATTCTTGCCTGGAGAATCTCCATGGATAGAAAAACATGGCGGGCTACATCCATGGGGTAGCAAAGAGTGGGACATGACTGAGTGACTAAGCACATGTGCTTGTGACTTTAGCAATTCTATGGTGCTCATGTATAACAAAAGAAACATTCTCTAGTTGAATAAAATTATAAAAAGTAACTTTTCATGATTTTAGAAAGATTAATGTGAAGTATTTTAAATATCATTTGAAACCTGTTTTTTTAACATTTACCTTTTTCTGTTTTCAAATTGAATTTAAAACAAAGAAAAAAGTTAACACCTGTGAGTATGAGACAT
The DNA here is from genome assembly GCA_006410875.1 of Neotragus pygmaeus. Classification (NCBI taxonomy): domain Eukaryota; kingdom Metazoa; phylum Chordata; class Mammalia; order Artiodactyla; family Bovidae; genus Neotragus; species Neotragus pygmaeus. The sequence goes on along the minus strand of SJYV01034962.1, from coordinate 106,739 downwards.
AATTTTTTTCTCTTCCAACACGTAATCAAAATTTTTACCATTTTACCTGTAATTAGCTTTCCAATGACTATTTCTATTTTTATTTTTCAAAACGCAACATATTTCCCCCTTACAAGCAACTGCTATTTAAAATTTAAAACTGTGGCACATTATTAATAATTAGTTACTCTTGCAACTGTTGCTCTTCTACTTGTAGGTTCCAATCACTGACATGTCGTTATAAAAGTAGAATACAAGAGGCTATATTAAGTAATTCCAAAATGGACCATAACAATTCACAAGTTAAATTTTCGTGCACTTTAGAATTAGTTCTGAGATCTATATAATCATTAATATCACAAACCTATGTTTATGTTCAGAGTAGGTTGTATCCAGGGTAGAACAAGGGTAGGACATTTTTCTTGAGATCTAACATATACACTTTTGTTATTTCTCCATGAGAAATAACAGTATTACATATACCTTAATGCAACCTATATTCATGTTATTTTAAAATTTTTCCCTCTTTTAGCATTTAACATTTAACATTTACTGCATAGTGATACTTCCAAGTACTTGAACAGTATTTATCTAACAATCATAAAATCAAGCATTAGACACTGTTCTTACCCCAAACTACAGAACTGGTAACAGACGACAAGGTGTTTTAGTAAGTTATCCAGAGTCATACTCTTAATAATTATGACCCCATACTTATGCCCCTATTCCATTTATATTAGGAGAAAATATGAGGTTGAGAGAGGGTTGAAATTATATTATTTTTCCCTTTAATTTATAGATAGGACTTTATTCAGATCTTGATTTTTGTTCAAGGAAAGAATATATAGTCCCAGTTTCTGAAATATAGGTTGTCCTTATAGTTACATAATAATTTAATAAAGGTTAAAAAATAAAAATTAAACATAACAAATGTTTAATGAAACAACGTCACTTACAGACACCTTTAACATAATCTAGAAACAGAATAAAAATCTTTATTAAAAGCTCAATGTGTCATTTTCCACAAGTGCTGGGGACTTTCAAGCCACAGAGAGAAGCATTTGAAGTTGTTTATATGTAACAAAGTCTGTCTGGTTGTTTGCAGTTAGTCACAGGACACCAAGTTAAGCAAGACACCAAGAAAAACCAATCAATCAACCAACCAACCAACCAAAGAAAACCCCAATACTAAATTAAATATATCAGAATAACTTTGAATTGTATCATTTGACAAATGTCAATATTTAAGACAAGATTTCTTTACTAAGTATGTCTATATATTAATCAGAATCCTCACTCACCAATCATTAGGAAAATGTATCTGCAGGAGAGTAAACAAGCCTAGACTTAAAAACCTCTACACATCATAATGTTGCATGTAGAGCTGTACATTTCAGAGAATGGGTGATAAGGGTTAATATGAAGAATATGGGGCTTCCTAGATAGCTCAGTTGGTAAAAACTCTGCCTGCAGTGCAAGAGACCCCGGTTCGATTCCTAGGTTTGGAAGATCCCCTGGAGAAGGGAGAAAAAAAGATGAAGAACAGGAGAATTAAAAGATGTTGACTACCATTTATTAAAGTCTACAATATGTTTGTTACCTCACATATCCTATTTAATTTAGTTTCCAACAACTCTATTATATAATGCACATAAATGAACAATTTGTAACTAACAGAAATTACATAAATAATTCAAGGTCAGCTACCTGAATATGAGCAGTGAAATCTAAACTGATAGGAAGTATAAAAGAGCAATAATAATGAGGTGAAAGAGAGCTAGATGACTGAGTGGATGATAGCTTTTACCTTAATTTTCTTTATTTTCAAGAAAGAAAATACTTATATACTTTCTTGAAAGTATAAATTCTTTATACTTTCAAGTGTAGTGATTATTCACTAGATTTCTTGATGGCCAAGTAAAATGAGTAAATATCTCTTGTAAATGTTTCAGAAGTCAACTAGTTTATTTTCATTTCAACCACCTTGATTTCAGACTTTGCAAATTAAAACAGAAATTTTAATGTGAGAATTTACAAACATATTGATAGCAGAGATTTAACTGTCACAAAGGTAAATCCATAAAGTGAAACCCATTACATTTACACAATTTGCAAATTTAGCAAAATGTGAAATATAAGTTTTGAAAGCTAGAGTAGGTGGTGATAGGAAAACATTCATAATACTATCCAACTTTTGGAAACTTTCATGAAGAAGGTAGTAGTTAATGAATTATTTATTCATTAAAAGCAGCACTTAATTCAGAGGAGAGTCCTAGATTTCTGTATTTGTGTAAAAGAAGTTTTTGTTTGGATAAAATAGGCAAGGAGTAGACAATTAAATATTAGACACTAATCATTAAGAGACAGGGTAGGTATGTTTCTGATCTGTTTTTTAATAAGCAAATGAATAACAAGCTGATATTTTGCCCACTTAACTATCTGGAAATTACATTTTTGGAACAGATTTTCAGTATACAATTTCTGGGAATAATTCCCAGAAAGATATATGATCAGACCCAGTCTCTTTATCTTTATTTTTCCTTGGGATAAATATAAACCTGTTTTGAAATACAAGGTATATAAACAAAAACAGTCGTGATCTGAAACGTGTGGTTAGATCTGAGAAGGGCTCTGCTTCTTTTGTGTGTTACACAGAGTCTGTTGGCAGTGTGGACTAACAACATGTACATAATCCCAGAGCCCCTGTGGGATAAATTGGCATGTAGCACAGCTTGCTGATAATCATGGCTGACATGTGCTTCCAGGTATTTGGCAACTGAATGTACTGTGTGTATTCGTCAGCTCTCCAACCACACTCAGGGTTAGGGGTGGAGGACAGGGGAAGAAACTATGAGTAGGAAAAGTCATAAACTTTACGAACTTACCTGATACATGGATCTTAAGTAGAATCAAATTTTCCTTTAAATTAATCAGCAGACATTAGCTTTTTGATATCACAACTCCTCTTTCTCCCTTTAATTGGCTTTATTCTATTTCATTTCTAAGGAAACTAAAGCATAGGTGTACTCTGTCTCCTGCCAAGATCCATACTCCGAATATTTAGTGGTAGCTTCTGGTGACATGCACGTTTTTTTATTCTGTCCTTAATTGAGCTGTTTTTATCTTTATTTTTCCCTTCATCTGGCAATGGTCTACTACAACTAACCAAATGAATGAATGAATTAAATAATAGATTAAGCTGGGATTATAATAATCCTTGCTTAAATAAGGGCTACTCATGCCAACTAGTGATCTTTTCAAGAAGGCATGCTGGGAAATTTTATTAGATTTCTCATAGATAGATTTCTTCTGTGCTTTAAGGTAAAATCATCTCATTAATAACATTTCTTGTCTTTAACTTTTAGGCGTGTTATAGGTTTTCTTCTCTATGAATAGTGAACACCAAGTACATTTTTGACATCTTGAAGTATTAATTTCCTTTTCCAACATAGTCTTGTAATGTTATGTAAGTATGTTTAAGTTCTTACTAGTAGACACATCACAACATTTTTTCATGGGCAAGAAAGCTGTTTCTGGTCAAATAGTATTTTCTCACAGTATTGAGGAGTACATGAAAAACTCAGAAGTTAATCATCGAAGATGTATGTCTGTAAATTTAAAAAAAAGTAGTTTCAGTAATCTTGAAGATCATGGCTCATTCTGTCAAAAGAAGGTGATATTTTTAGGCACTGTAGGCTAAATCATAAGGGCTGTTTTTATTAATCTCAGCTAAAGGCCTTATCAAGTTTCTATTTTTCTAGATTGCTAACTAGAAGGTGAGATGGGTATTTTTATTCCTTCAAGACATAAGTGTAGCCAATGAATGATTTCTCGTTATTACCTTAGGTCAATAATGAGAAAATATCTCCTATGGAGTTTTACATTTGTTACATTTAAAACCAGAAGACTCTCTGTATAAGGCACTTATATAGAAATAGCCCAAATTTTCTGGGCTTACATCATTTATATAAAAAAGGCCCTATTTGGAGGTATAGCTCTACAAGATCACTCAGCAGATTAGAAACTATGCTTAGTACAATTTGCGAGAACTTTTAAGCCTTTAAATTAGTTTGCTTCTTTCTTAAAACAAAAATTTTATTTAAAAAAATCCAGTGTAATAAAATAAAATTTAATCAGATAAAATTACCCATACATCTACATTTTAAAATAGTCAATCTTAACACTGTGTTTCCACTGTTAAAATTGCTTAGCATATCTGCATACATTTATTTTAATTTTAATAAAATTAAAATCATGCTTCATATACTGTTTTTAACTTAATCTTAGTGATATAACATTAATATATTTTATAACACAAATGCATTTCTATAATGCCATTTCACATGGCTGTGTAGGGTTCCAACTTAAGGATTTAGCTCAGTAATTCCAACAGCAATGCTATGACCTAAAATTTATTTATATTTTTCCACTATAAATGTCCTTGCAGCAAAATTTTTATACATCCTTAATAATTTTCTTAAGATTACTGCTGAATGTTAATAGCTAGTACCTATATGTGATAGGTACTTTTCTAGGTATTTTTACATTTATATTTCCACATAGAGCATACTATTATTACCTTTATACTAAATATGAGATAATTAAGGCATATTGAGTTTCAGTACTTTGGCCATGTATTGTGAAGAGCTGACTCATTGGAAAAGACCCTGATGATGGGAAAGATTGAGGGCAGGAGAAGAAGTGGGTGACAGAAGATGAGATGGTTGTATGGCATCATCAACTCAATGAAAATGAGTTTGAGCAAACTCCAGGAGATGGTGAAGGATAGGGAAGCCTGGCATGCTGCAGTCCATGGGTCTCAAAGAATGGGACACAGCTTAGCGACTGAACAACAACAACTTGACCAAGTTTACAAGTGGCCCCAGTGTGTGATTTTCAGCATACCAATGACTATATATATCTTTTATTCAGTTGGTTACTATTACTAAATTGTTTCCAAATTGCAATAAGATAATTGCTTTTAATCAGGAATGGATGAATATTTCCTTTCTATGAAGTTTGCATTGATCCTTCAAGAATTCACAAAACACTATATGCTAATATATTAACATTCTACTTCCTGACAAGGAATGCATTAGGCTAGTTGCTACGCTACCACACTGAAGTCTGTTAGACTTAGTCCACCAGCATACCTTGTCATTTCTGTTTCAGCTAGGAAATGAGGTCAAAGCTTGAATTAACATTTTCTTGGTGTCACTGAAAATTCATGAAAGATTTTAAAGACTATAGTGTACTGTGAACTCATATGATCTTGCCAGAACTCTTCTTCCTAACCTGTTCCTTTAATTTCGCATCAATTCAGCCTGAGGATGTGTGTGCTTGTATCATACTGCATCGCTCCACCTATCTAATTCCCTCAATTATTTAACCAAAGTGAAAGAATGCCCAATAGAGATGTATTATAATGAGACTGCTCCATTAACTTTGAATTTCTGGAATAATTTATTTTTGGAAAGAGGATGGAAAAAAGCATATCAGATGTCTAACTTCATATGACTTGTAATCAATATTAAAGGTTCCTGTGTAGAATAAATACCAAGGTGCCAAGGCAAAACTGGATGGATAATAGTTTATATACTCTGAGTTGTCTGCTTGGAGAATTATCTAAAAGTACAAGCTCATCCACTATCCTGTTATGACTTGAAGTCACTCCAGAATCTATCGTTCAAAGTAGCCAGTAATTTCATATTCTAGAATTAGTAAGTCAGAGTATTTGATACCAATAAAAAACTTAAATGCCATACGTACAAACCTTATTTTAGTGATTTGTGAATATGAGCAAAGAAAACACAGAATATTTTTATAGGTGAAAAGAAAACTAAAAGCCCAAGGTATTGGAAAATGATATTCGGTTAAATCTTCAATAAAAAACAACCCTTTGGGAAGCAAAACAGTATTTCTAAATAAATTTATATGCATAGCTGGACTGCTTTACAAGTTTTCTTTTTCTTTGAATATAATTCAGTTTTATTCTGAAGACGATTTCACATGAGGGGAAGCCCAGATAAATGTACCATTTAAGGGTTGTGGTTTGACAGAATGATAGTTCCAACTTTCAGAAGCTATGAAGTTCATTGTTCTATGAAGAATTTGGTAGACTTTTAAGAAGTGTAACTAAATTTCCATTGCTATTGTAACTATTACTCTTTTTGAATCATCAAACTATTTGTTTACCTTTTTCATCTCCTAAATGAAATTGATAAAAATAGAAGTGAATCATTTTGTATCCTCTTTTCTTTCACAACAGTGAAATGGCACACATTGCCTTTTATGGGAGTTCTTTTAAAGAACAAAAATAAATAACAGGAACATAGCAATCAAATCATTTTATTTATAGTTTACTGAATACTAAAATTATAAAAATATTTTAAACATGTATAAAAATGTGGATTCAATTAATGTTAAATATCTTGTGATTTTCATCCATAAATTGCAAAGCAAATGTTTTGCTGGTTAGTTTATATGATCAACTATAATTTCATATCACCTGTGAATCCTTTTAACAGATCCCCATTTTAAAGGCAATGGGTACAATATGCAATCTTTGCATCTCTATATGGGAGCAAGTCAGACCAGACTGTGAATCTGAACTTGACCTATACAGCAGGCATTGCTGTTGCCCTGCTCAGGTCCACTCTGAGGGCTGGTGTGACCACTCTGAGGGCTGGTGTGAGTGCTGACTGCTATCAGCTCACAACATATTCCCTTGAATATGTTCTCTCCTGATGGGAACTGCTTGGCAAGAAGATAATCTAGGAAATTAAGTTTCCCTTCCACTTCTTGGGCAGCCTGTGATCAATGACTTAATGACAAGGGTGAAAAAAAGGCAGGGTCCTTGCTTTATGGTGGGTACCAAAAAAGTGGTAACATTCCCTATGAAATGAGAACGAAGACAGATTTCTCCTGCATTCACATCCGTGCCTAGCTTTTTCCAGACTTATTCTGCTTCCCCCACTTGCTACAGGTGTCACTTAGACCATTGCTTCAAGGTGTCACTTGCTCAAAATTCTATTCCTCTGACTCTGCTTGTAGTGAACATAGATCAACAATGTGTTATCCTTACTTAAAAAAAAAAAATCAGAGTTCGCTGACATTGAAATTTTTATTATTGTTTTTGATATAAATTATAGGAAGCTTCAGGCTTCCCAGGTGGTGCTGGTGGTAAAAAGCCTGCCTGCCAATGCAGTGGAGACCAAGAGATCTGGGTTCAATTCCTGCTTCAGGAAGATCCCCTGGAATAGGGTGTGGCAACCCACTCCAGTATTCTTGCCTGGAGAATCCCATGGACAGAGGAGCCTGGCGGGCCACAGTCCACAGCCTCACAAACAGCTGGACACGACTAAAGCGACTGTGCATGCATACATACATGTAGGAAGTTCTAGATGATTATGATTTTGTATATTCATTCTTATTTCCATTCCAAATAAGAGTTTTCCTGCTTGCTTCATTGAGATATAATTAACATATGGAAATGCATAAGTTTACAATATATAGCTTAAAGTTATGATTTATAAAATGATTTCCATAATAAGTTTAGTGAACAACCATCATCTCATATGAACACAAAAGAAAAAATTTTTTTCTTATGATTAAAACTCTTAGGATTCACCCTCTTAACTTTCATATATAACATACAGCAGTGTTATTTGTATTAATCATGTTGTACATTGTATCTCTAGTACTTATTTATTTGAAATTAAAAAAAATGTTTTCAGAATAGTGGTTCACTTCTTAGTCCTACTCTGCATTTAAAATCAAAGTAGTGGCCAATTGAAAAATAAAAATGAGATTACTTTTAAAATATACTTTCACAAAAGTTGTATGTTTGCCTTTAAAACAAAGTTTATTCTTTCCTCACCATGAGAGGAAGAGAGAATATAATTACTATTTAATAAGAGAATTAAATAGTACCAGATAAGATTGTCAAATTTTTGTAGGATGTAAATAGTTTAGTAGTTAGGATCAACAAAGAATATGAACTAAACCCAAATTCTTCCCTAAGTGTGCTGGATTCCTCACTGCTTTTCTCTGCTTAAATGATATTCACGCTTGTTCTTATTGAAGAGGAAATAAGTATGTGCATGGAGCCTCGCAGACAACCATTCATCATTCTCTCACGCAAAAGATAGAAAACTCTGTACCAGCACAGAAAATCCAAAGGCAGCTACAGTAACAGAAAATCAATAGGCTGTATTAGAAAACTCAGAGGCTAATCAGAGCCCAATCTCCAGGCGTGATGTACTTCAAGAGAAGCATCACTTTAGCACGTAACTCAATTCTCTGAACACCACAGACTGCAGCTTAATTCAAGCATTTAGGGGGAAAATGAGGGTCTTTAAAATATACATTTTGTTCTTTATTGCCTCCCAAAGAAGCTTCAGTGCTGTACTGTAATGAATAATGATAACATACATTCTTAAAAACTGATGTTAGCTCAGTCATTACACCCAAATAGAATGAGAGGCCCTGCTGTGTGAAGCAATGAGATGTCATTAGTAAGCAGCATCTCTGCTAAAAGGAGAATGCATATTGTTACTTGTTAAACATACTATTAATATTGGTAAAGGTAAATGACAATTGACTACTTTCATAAGCAGTTGATTTTGCTGAAATATTTTAACTAATCCTGAACCATAAGAGAAGATACTCAAATTGAAATTTATTGTGTGAAAAATTTCAAGTGAGTTGAAACTTATACTATATAATAAAGATGCATTCAGGTTAAACTATTCAAAAACGCCAAGTTCTAAAAATATACCTAAATATTTTTCACTGGTGCAATGTTTTCCCCTTGGAAACTCAAAACATTTTAGAATATATTACATGGAAAATTTTTCTAAATTTTCTCTACAATAAGTTGAATATACTCTTAATTGAAGTATTTTTCCCTTGTGGGAATACATAATTTATACAAAAATTTTTAACAAACAGCATTATATAGGTTCATAATATATCCACCTTCTTTTTTATTTCTGTGAATTTTTAACATTTAAAATCATCAGCATGTCTTCAAAAATAAGCTTGCTTTTTTGGATAAATTTATCATACATCAGTATAATTCTGAATTGCTGTTGTTCAGTCACTCAGTCATGTCCAACTCTTTGTTGGACTGCAGCAAGCCAGGCTTCCCTGTCTTCACTATCCCCTGGAGTTTGCTCAAACTCACGTCCATTGAGTCGGTGATGCATTCCAACTATCTCATCCTCTGTCGTCCCATTCTCCTCCTGCCTTCAATCTTTCCCAGGATCAGAGGCTTTTCCAAAATGAGTCAATTCTTCACATCTGGTGACTAAAGTACTAACACTTCAGCTTCAGCATCAGTACTTCCAATGAACATTCAGAGTTGATTTTCTTAAAGTTGACTGGTTTAATCTCCTTGCTGTCCAACAGACTCAAGAGTTTCTCCAACACCACACTTAAAAAGCATCGATTTTTGGAGCTTAATCTTTATGGTCTAAATCTCTCATCCACACTTGACTCCTGGAAAAACCGTGGCTTTGACTAGACAGACCTTTATTGGCGGTGTCCCTGCTTTTTAATACATTGTTTAGGTTTGTCATAGCTTTTCTTCCAAGGAGCAAGCATCTTTCAATTTCATGGGTACAGTCATTGTCCATGATAACTTTTGAGAGAGCCCAAGAAAATAGTCTGTCACCATTTTCATTGTTTCCTCATCAATTTGCTATGAAATTATGGGACCAGATGCCATGATCTTAGTTTCTTGAATGTTGTCTTAAGCTAACTTTTTCATTCTTCTCTTTTACCTTCATCAAGAGGCTCTTTAATTCCTCTTTGCTTGCTCCCAAAAGGGTGGTGTCATATGTATATGTGAGGTTATTGATATTTCTCTTGGCAATCTTGATTCCAGCTTGTGTTTCATCCAGCCCAGCATTTTGCATGATGTACTCTGCATATAAGTTAAAAAAGCACGGTGATAATATATAGCCTTGAGGTATTCCTTTCTCAATTTTGAACCAGTCTGTAGTCTGCTGTTCCATGTCCAGTTATAATTGTTGCTTCTTGACCTGCATACAGGTTACTCAGGGGCAGGAAAAGTGGTCTAGTAATCCCACCTCTAAGAATTTTCCATAGTTTGCTATGATCCACATAATAAAAGGATTTAGTGTAGTCAATGAAGCAGAAATAAATATTTTTCTGGAATTCTCTTGCTTTTTCTATGATCCAGTGGATGTTGGCAATTTGATCTTTTGTTCCTTTACCTTTTTGAAATCCAGCTTGTATATCTGTAAGTTCTTGGTTCATGTACTGTTGAAGTCTAGCTTGAAGGATTTTGAGCATGACCTTCCTAGCATGTGAAATAAGTGCAGTTGTACAGTAGTTTGAACATTCTTTGGCACTGCCCTTCTTTGAGATGGGGATGAAAACTGACCTTTTCCAGTCCTGTGGCCACTGCTGAGTTTTTCAAATTTGCTGGCATATTGACTGCAGCACTTTAATAGCATCATCTTTTAGGATTTGAAATAGCTCAGCTGGAATTCCATCACCTCTACTAGCTTTCTTTGCTTATAGTGATGCTTCTTAAAGCATGTTTGGTTTGGTACCCCAGGATGTCTGGCTCTAGGTGAGTTATCACACCATTGTTTTTGTCTGGGTCATTAAGATCTCTCTGTATAGTTCTTCTTGCTACCCCTTCTTAATAACTTCTGCTTCTATTACCATTTTTGTCATTTATTGTGCCTATCTTTGCATGAAATTCTGAATTATGTGTAAAAAGTTCTTGTTTCAGTATTAAAGGGACATTTGTGTTTTAGTGAACTCCCGATTTTATCTTAGTTAGGGTGTGTGTGTGTGTGTGTGTTAGTTTCTCAGTCAGAACTCTTTGTGGCCCCATAGACTGTAGCCCATCAGATTCTTCTGCCCATGGGATTCTCCAGGCAAGAATACTGAAGTGGGGTGCCATTTCCTTCTCCAGGCTTAGTTAGGTTAGCAACTTGAATTTAAATACTGTATAAATATATGTACTTATTGTAATAAATGAAATATGAAAATCAATTTGAATCCAATAATTTCAACAAAATGAAGTAATATCATGAAAATGAAACCCTGCTTGGAAAGAAAAGCTAATTAAGAGTTTTGAAATGCCCAGAGAGAGAAGTTTACAGAGAGGAGTCATAGCTGGTTTAAGATTGGCAACTCTGTCAAATGTGACAGCTCATTCAGGTGTCCCATGGAGACACAATTCAACATCTGGGATGGTAATTATTAGACTTCAGAACACTTCTTAGAAATGTCTGATGTTTAGAGTGCTTACAGAAGCAGACTTTCTGGAATTACTGTAATTCTATATATTAATAAAGGCTTTGTCAATATGTGTGTATCTTTTTACCAGTGAACTATTGCTATTTTGACATGCCAAAAGAGGCATGCTGTACATATAAAGAAATATTTTTACAATAGATAATTCTTTCTGTTTACCTTTTGAAGACAGATATTATAATTTACAGTGTCAATATTTAAAAATCAAAATGCATCACTTTTGTGGAATGATATTGGTAAATAAACTCATAAATAAAATAAGTGAAAAGATATAATTTTAGCATAAACTTAAAAATATTTTACCTCTTTAAAAATCATTTAGCAACTTTGAGATGTCTTCTTTTTAAAGAGTTTTAAATAAAATTCTCAAACATGTTTATATACATAGTATCTTAATACAATATTCATTTTAAAAACTATATTTGGTAAGTGATTTTTTAAGGTGATTAGGAAAAGACTATTTTGAAGCATCAATGGTTAGTTTTCTGAATATATCATATTATACATTTCAAATGGTTGATTTCATGTTCTTTTCTAAGAACAGACATGTTTTAATTATCCCTGCTACCATCGATTCTGCTCCGGCCATTCTGTAACCTTACATAAGTCACTTCAATATCTTCACTGTAGAATCTTAATTCTATCAACTGTAAACATTCTACTATACAAAAGTTTGAAAACATTCTTAAAAACACATATGCAACAAAATAAAGTTATTTCTTAATTATCCCTCCAACTCTATTCCCTCACATCACTTAAAATCCATGTCACATGGTCTTTAGAAAAGAATTAATTTTATAGTATACCCTGTTATTTTAGGTTCTACAAATCTTCAAGTATTCACAATATGCTATTGAAAAAACCTTTTAGATACAAATTATAGAAACCAAACTTAAACCGGGGAGGCTACACTCCGTGGGTTCAGTCACTGCTGGATTCATGAAATCAATGATGTTGAGGCCATGATTCTTTCATACTCAAATTCTCTATTCATATAGTTGATAGAGAGCCTTCAGGGGAAGAAGACTCACATTCTAACAGCTTCTCAGGGCCAGTATGAAAGGGACATTGAATAACAATGAAAAAATGCCCTTAGAAGAACTCTGATTGGTCTAATTTTGTCATAGATATTTGTTGAGTAAATGAATCCCTATTTCTTCCCTGTGTCTTTACTGCAGCTTAGGGTTGATAAATTCTGACTTGTTGCACCTTTACAGAGGCTCCAAAACCATGAACAGGGAGTGACTGGGTAAGTTCCACATAAAGACAAGTTTCACAAAAATAAATGGCTCTGCTTCTAGAATAAAAAATTGTAGAATGGGTGTTGGATATCTCAAAACAATAGATGTCAAAGCTATCAGTAATAGATTTCCTTGGACCCTATAATAATTTACATGTTGGCAACCCGCATTATCAAGAATTTAGGAAATGAAACATCCTAATTGACAAGGATCTCATCTATCAAACAAGAGAACTCGTTCCTATAAGGAGAGTCATGAAAATGTTGATACTCTATGTAACTATAGAACAAATAATCTATCATATAAATGCTGCTTTTCAGATAGTCTTACAGGTGTATACCTAATACCATTGTTTTGTTCTTTAAAAGATTATTGGAGTTTATAACATTAATTTTAGCAGACAATCCCCTATTCTTTTCATTCCTTTACAATTTTATCCATTGAAGACCACTGACTATTCAATATAAAGAAGCTCCCACAGTCTGGATTTGGCTGTTCTTATATGCTCAATGTAGCTCAAAATTTGGTTTTTCCTTTGCCTTTTCAGGATATTGGCAGATAAATAAAGATACATTACCAAACTCAGGTTCATTTCTTTGGCAAGGTCATGAATGGTGGTACATTCTCTCATCAAGGACAGGGAATGGTAATGTCTGATTTTCTCTCATTGTTATTTGTACGCAACGTCCACATCCATTACTTCACTGGTATGGCTAAGTGGTGATATTCTGTCATTTCTTTTTCAATTATTGTTTGGTATACTTTTATAAAGACACATTTCCCCACATCTATTTTATGCCTATCTATTGGTATAGTTCTTAAAGAAAGAGCAGTGACAATGTTTTGATTGTATTACTCTGTTTACCAAGTTTTTAGAATAATAAACTATTTCTCTATTATGTTGGACAGTTCATATGTTAACTTGAGTAGGCTACAGTTACCAGTTACTCAGTCACACAGTTACCTTGTCATTGTTGTGAAGGTTTTTTTATATCGATGGTTATGATCCATAATCAATGACTTTAAGTAAAAGGAGATCATCCAAGATAATCTAGGTGGGCATGAATTAATTAGTTAAACACCTTTAAAAACAGAACCAAGGTTTTCTTGAGAAGAAATTCTGCCTCTGACAAACAGCTTCAATTGATGTGACAGAGTTCTAGCCTACCCTTGTTCATAACCAGCCCTTTGGGTGTTAAATTGACCTTATAAGCCTCTCTCTCTCTCTCTCTCTCTATATATATATATATATATATATATATATATATATATATTTCTAATGTATATATAAATTTCTGATTCTGCTTTTCTTGTTGAACCCTGATTGGTAACAGATTTTAGTAACAGGTGTGGTTCCAGAGGAATAGCAAGATAAGGATGAAGTTTCTAAACTGGTTCTAGGTTTTGCTGAATCACTTTTCTACTTGCTTAGATTTCATGCTCTAATGACTATGATTTTCAGAGGTTAAAAAAAGGGCTCTCGAAGTCCACGTTATGATTTGGCAACAGAGGTAGTCAAAATATCACCTTGTATACTCCTAACGAAATACATAAAGAAATGATGTTCTACACGACCATTCATTTGCTGGTTGAGAATATTTTAGTCAACCTAAGAATATAATATTTCTCTTAATTATAGTGGAAAAACAGTGAGGAAAGAAAAGGTTGTCACAGGGCTTCAAATTCTCAGGTTCAGCTGAGTATAAACGACCTGAAAGCTTCTGTATCTGCCTTGAAAGAAACCTTTATCTCCTCTTGCCACAGAACTGAAAGTTATGAAACAAGTCAGAATCTCAGAGAAACAGAGAGTAGAGTGGTGGTTACCAGGGGTTGGGTTGGGGAAAATATGTGTCTAGGGACGAAAATTCTAGTTATAACATTAACAAACTCTGGGAATCTAATGTACAGTATGACTGCTTATAGTTTTAATATTGTATTATAGACTTGAATGTTGCTGAGAGTGTAGATTTTAAATGCTCTCACCACCACAAAGAAATGTTAATTAAGTGCTGACGCTGTAATTGTGCAATAGTGATAATCTTGCGATATATAAATGTATCAAATCAACATGTAGTATAGCTTAAACTTTCACAATGTTATATGTCTATTACATTTCAATAAAGCTGGAAACAAAAAATCAGAGTCTCATTTTGTGCATGATGGGATTACAATGCAAACTGAATCTCCCATCTCATTGTTTGGGAAGGAATAAGATCCTGAAAATTCAAATGGGGTCATATACGCAAAACACTTGGAAGCAAGTGAAGGCAAATCCCCAAATTCTTCTCTGTCAGCACAAGCCTTCCTGAGACTGCTGCCTTGCAAGGCACTGCTGTTGCTATTTAGGGCCCACTCTAGGCATCTTTTTGTTTCAAGACGTATAACTGCATAGAACTATATATAGCCTGGTCCTATATTTAGACTCAGTCACAAAGGGGTCTCAAAGGATAAGGTGCAAAATGTGAACAATGAAAAAGTGACTTACACATCAAAAGTATTGCATGATTATTTTTAGTAAATACACAGATACAGAGATCTGGGGAATATGTATGGGAATGGATTTGAAGGGTGTGGGTAATGGTAGAAAGAACATAAAATTAGATCAAGCCCTCTATATTGATATAGGACCACTAAACAGGGATCCTGGACTCAGTGTTTGCCTGAAGATGTTAGAAAGGGCTGTAAAGGTTGTTTTGCTTGATTTTCTGAAAGACCCTTACATGAACTACGTACATTAAATGAAGTTGAAATATCAAAACTATCTTGGTAACTATGGAGAAAAATGTCCAAACATTTAGAGATATTAGAATGCTTGCATACATTTACCATGTTAATATATGCTCAGTCATGCTAGGAGGGTACATAGAATTTACCTTTAATGTGCAAAAAATGTGACAAATTTGTGAGGAGAGTTCCAGTATCCTTAAAGAGTTCTGTGGCCATTGTACATTCATGTAGGTCAGAATGCTACTATCCAGCTTGAATCCCGAAATGCACAGGGATAATAGGATACCAGGATGGCAGGAATCAAGAGGAGGCATTTAGTTATAAAGATTAGGTGACTGTAGTTGGGAGACAATTCTCCTTAAATATCTAATTTTTATGCATCTAGCTGATTCTCTTAGGAAAGGCATTTACAGCAAACTTAAGAATGATTGTATAAGGAAATATTTTAGGATAATCAACTTAAACACCTTTCCCTCTCCAAAGATACCTGGGGGTAATAAAAATAAATCCTTCCTCACCTCTCTGGAGATATTTGTTTACATACAAAAATAAACATGGGATCTTTCTCTCTCTCTCTCTGGAAAGCAAGTCAGGCCAGTCACAAACCTGATACGTTCAGACTTTCCTAATTTCTAATTTTCTCTCCCGTGGGCCAGGTTACTGTATGTACAAGTATTATATGTTCCTCATTGTGTCACCCTGTGATGACTAGGGTTTGAGTAGTCAGTGCTCATATATTGTTCTTGTTGTTACTTTTGCTATGAATAATAATATTGTGTGTCTCTGACCAAAGGATCTCATATCATTTTATGTCTTCTGTCAGTGTGTGTATATGTGTGTTTATAGATAAAATCAGACTAATTTGTTGCCTACAAGTAGAATGTAAGCTCAGCTTCTTTCCAGTTTATGACTTATGATTCAATACATGTAATAAATTTCATTGGTGAAAATTATATTTTTATAAATATAAAATGAAAGATAAAAGCTTGAGAAGATTTTTTGCTAGTGAAGAGTGTTTACAAAGGGATTGTGGGCCACTTTCCTATTATAAATAGGTACATCAGAAACCCTGAAGAGTGGGATAAGGTGATTATATTCATTGACATAAAGCATTGGCTTGTAAAATTTGAGAAACTAACATGCCATGTGTTGGTTATTCAATTACCATGAAACTCCACTACAAAAATGTCACCTCTTGATTATAAATATACAAGAATTCAGATATATTTCATGAATTAATGATATTTTGGCATGTGTAATTTTGTCCTTAAAAATATATAGTGTGACAACATAATGCTCCAGGAAATCTTTGCTAGTGGTAGAGTGCTAAAACTGTCCCCTGTGAATACTGGTGGCTACTACTGACACATCAATACTGCAAATTCTGATGCATGTATATAGGTTTGGAAATTCAGAAAAATAGTCATCACTATAGGACAAGGTAGAAGAGAACAGTTTCATAAAGCAAAGAGATTTGCTGACATTGAAAGATTTTAACACTGTTTTAATGGAATCAAACTTTTAATTTCTTCTGCATAGCTAAATATTGTATAATTTTGTTAACAAACTAATGTTTTTCTGGTAATAGCATTTAACTTACATAGTTATTTCTAACGAGTCTACATAGACATAATATATTTTACGTACATTTTAAATATCATATGTAAGATTTCAAGCAAGCTTGGGCTTTAGCAGGATTCAGAAACTGGAACATGTAGATTTTTCAAGATGAGTCACTCCTTGCTAACCACGTTTCAACTGAGTCCCTCCATATTTATAATTAAATCCAATTCCCTTAACAAAATCTGTAGAATATCTGGTTGATTTGGCCCCTCACAATTATTTTAATCTGGCCTAATGAAATTCTTATATTTGCTTATTAAGTTTCAGCCACACTAGGGTTTGGACAATTCCAAGAAAATATTAAATCTTCTCTCATGTTAGCAAATTAACCAAGTTCCAGAATCTCTGATTAGCTGCCACACTCTCAACATTCTCTATTCTCTTTCTCAATTTCATATATTATTTCTACAGAACAATACAACATTACATATATTTGGTTTGTAATTATAGTTCTTCTTTCCTTCTTATATATCTTTAATAAAGAGAAAAGCATTTCATGTATTATACACTGATTAGAATGTCTAGAATATAGCTTAAACACAAATTAGAATCTCTCTAATTATAGTAATGAAAATTATCAGACAATGTAGAACAAAGAATAGCATGTAATTCAAAGAAAGGAAAATCTCTACCATAGAAGTTCCGCCTCTGGGATGACCTAGCAACAATCTTACATACTGATCACCTGCAGATAACAATGATAAATTCTGCTCTGGACAATAAACTCTGGTACAGTGAAAAAACATAGGTCTACTATGTAGGGAATTTTAATATGGAAGAGTGAAAAAATGTTGAGGGAGCTTCCAACACATATAGCTTTTAGCCCTAGAGAACTTACAGCAGCCAAAACTCCAGTAGAAAATGTATGGCCTTCTGGGCCTGAGGAGCCATTGAATAGACTAGAGGGCAATCACAGACCCTAGAAGACGGTTATGGTGTCCTAGCAGAGATCCAGAGTTGAGGTTTTCGTATTTGATGAGTAAACTCTTTGAAAAATCTGTAGGTGCTTCGTGAAGCAGACATGCATGTTTCAAACTGAAAGAAGCCTTGTTAAAGAGAGTGGCAGGGTTGGTGAGGGTGAAGAAAGGGATTTGAACTTCAATGAGTATTGAGTTATAGATTAAGAGAATGTGTTTTACTTTGAGTCTAAATTAGTTGCCTGTTAAAATTAAAACATCAATTTCTTCAGGGGAATATAACAGAATTCACAGCCTCCAAAATATATCATTCATAAAGTCTCAGAAAAGTTGAAATTTCCTGATACATAAAAAATAAGGAAGACCGATCTATTCTTTATGGGGGAGAAAAAAAAAAAAAACTAAAACAGATATTAATCCTAAGATGTTGGAAATAACAACACTTAAAAGCAGTTGATGGTTTTGAACTGTGGTGTTGGAGAAAACTCTTGAGAGTCCCTTGGACTGCAGGGAGATTCAACCAATTCATTCTGAAGGAGACCAGCCCTGGGATTTCTTTGGAATGATGCTAAAGCTGAAACACCAGTACTTTGGCCACCTCATGCAGAGTTGANGATGGTTTTGAACTGTGGTGTTGGAGAAAACTCTTGAGAGTCCCTTGGACTGCAGGGAGATTCAACCAATTCATTCTGAAGGAGACCAGCCCTGGGATTTCTTTGGAATGATGCTAAAGCTGAAACACCAGTACTTTGGCCACCTCATGCAGAGTTGACTTATTGGAAAAGACTCTGATCCTGGGAGGGATTGGGGGCAGGAGGAGAAGGGGAAGGCAGAGGACGAGATGGCTGAATGGTATCACTGACTCGATGGATGTGAGTCTGAGTGAATTCCAGGAGTTGGTGATGGACAGGGAGGCTGGCGTGCTGCGATTCATGGGGTCACAAAGAGTTGGACCTGACTGAGTGACTGAACTGAAATGAACTGAAAAACAGTAATATAACTATGATAAATGAGGTTAAAAAAATGTGAATTCAATGAAACAAGCAATGAAAATTTCAACAATAAAAACTACAAAAAGGAGTGAGAGATAATAAAGTGCTGAAAAATATTATATCTGAAAAATGGACTTAAATTTGACTAATGAAAAAGTGAGCCCGGAAATAGATCAATAAAGATGATCTGATTTGAATACCATAAAGAATAAAAAGTTCAGGAAAAAAGAACACAGACTTAAATACTGGTTGCAGGTGGCTGCGGCCAGTGCACTAAGCACGGCCAAGAGGAGCTACCCCACATCCAAGGTCAGGGCAGCAGCCTAGAGTGCCAGGCTGCAATGGTGCAGGAATGGCCAAGAGGAGCTACCCCAAGTCCAAGATCAGGGGCGGCGGCCGAGAGGAGCTACCCCATATCTGAGGCCAGGGACAGTGCCCGAGAGGAGCCACTCCACATCTGAGACCAGGGACAGCGGCCGGAAGGAGCTACNTCCCTCCCAGCATCAGAGACTTTTCTATGAGTCAACCCTTTGCATGAGGTGGCCAGAGAATGGAGTTTCAGCTTCAGCATCATTCCTTCCGAAGAACACCCAGGACTGATCTCCTTTAGAATGGACTGGTTGGATCTCCTTGTAGTCCATGGGACTCTCAAGAGTCTTCAACACCACAGTTCAAAAGCATCAATTATAAGTTAGATAATCACAATTTTCTCCCTTGTGGCCACCTCTGCCTCTTCAGTCCCAGCCAGCCTTGCTGAAGCACAAGAAGATTCAAAGGTGAAAGTTGACTTATCATGGAAAAGATGAAATTTCAGACCCTGATCTAAGCCCTTATCTTGTTCTTCACTATAGCATGTAAAAGACAGCCTTAATTTGGCATTTTAAGTTTCTGGTACAAATTTTTAAAAATGCTGCTTGATTCCCATTAGGCTGGAAATCCTGATGTGTATATTTCTTCAGCCAGAACCCTGGTGTGGTAGAGGAAGAAGTGCTTGGCCTTGAGTCCCAAACAGTAAGCACTAAATCAACAGTGGCTGTTTTTGTTGTTGTTGGAAGGAATAACATGCTATAAGAGGTTTTGAACAGGGAGAGTTAAATGAAGGTAACACATGGAATTCTCATCTTTTCCCAAATTTCAATTTTATATAGTTACTTCATATATGTAAAGGGGATGTTTCCAAAACTCACTGAACCAAATAGTTTAGGGATGATGGTACCTGTTTTTGTTTTTGTTTTTTTAAGGCTAAAACCTTCTGATATTATCTTGGGTTAGAAATGTTTATTCATTCCGTGATGCTTCTTCTCAAAAAGAAAGAGAGGAGGTTATTTTGAGAAACAAAATTAATGGCACAGGATACCATAGAAACTGCACATAGCAACAAGGAAAACGATGACTGAACAATGCTGAAAAATATGGGAAGATGAAAACAAAGATCATGCTCAAAAAACACTTACACAATGCAATTATCAGAGTAAGGTTATAAATATGAGAAACTAAAATGAACTGATTAAAATCAAAACTAAATTTAATTCAGAGTAAAAGGTATAGGTACAGGAAAAACTGCTATCTTCCATCCCCAGTCCTATTAAGCTTTCTAGTTCCCCACAATATAGGATGAATTTCTGGTTAACTGCTTAGTGACCTAAGACATCACCAAGTCACATTTTACTAGTAAAAAGTTGATCCACTCTCCCTATTTTGCCCCATGTGGCCAAGGGCTCCCAGAGGATGACCTTGTCAAGCATTATTCACTTTGCATTTCTTCTCTGCATGCTGGATGGAAAAATAAGTTGAGCCAGGGTGATTATAATCAATCAACTTGTGTTACTATCCTCTAAATACACTGTTGGTGGGAATGCAAACTGGTATAGCCACTGTGG
This sequence comes from Neotragus pygmaeus, assembly GCA_006410875.1. Taxonomy (NCBI): domain Eukaryota; kingdom Metazoa; phylum Chordata; class Mammalia; order Artiodactyla; family Bovidae; genus Neotragus; species Neotragus pygmaeus. The sequence goes on along the minus strand of SJYV01034962.1, from coordinate 86,082 downwards.
AAAACAGTGTGAAGATTCCTTAAAAAATTGCAAATAGAACTGCCTTATGACCCAGCAATCCAACTGCTGGGCATACACATCGAGGAAACCAGAACTGAAAGAGACACATGTACCCCAATGTTCATTGTAGCACTGTTTATAATAGCCAGGACATGGAAACAGCGTAGATGTCCATCAGCAGATGAATAGATAAGCAAGCTGTGGTACATATACACAAAGGAGTATTAGTCATTAAAAAGAATAAATTTGAATCAGTTCTAATGAGATGGATGAAACTGGAGCAGATTATACAGAGCGAAGTAAGCCAGAAAGAAAAACATCAATATAGTATACTGACACATATATATGGAATTTAGAAAGACAGTAATGATGATCCTGTATGTGAGACAGCAAAAGAGACACAGATGTATAGAATGGACTTTTGGACTCTGAGGGATGATTTGGGAGAATGGCATTGAAACATGTATACTACCATGTGGGAAAGGAAGTGCCCGTATATGTTCGATGCAGGATGCAGGATGCTTGGGGCTGGTGCATGGGGATGATCTGGAGAGATGATGTGGGGTGGGAGGTGGGAGGGGGATTCAGGATTGGGAGCTCGTATGCACCTGTGGTGGATTCATGTCAAAGTATGGCAAAACCAATACAATATTGTAAAGTAAAATACAATTTAAAAAAAAAAGAAAAAATTTAAATGACAATAAAAGCACACACGCACAAAAATACTTTAGACAAATCTTAGCTCCCTGAAATTGTTTTGATTCCTTTGGATATAGACACTTCAATATCCCAATGTTTTAATTTCTGCTACTTTATGGCAATGCTTGATTCATGCATGCATAAATATTTTTCCGAGTTGGCTTTAAATCAATCTTTTTAATCCTCCAAATCTCTACATCTGATATGAAGGATTAACCAATAATGTATTTGTGTCACATCAAAATTACTTTCAAATTGTGGAAAACTAACTTGAAATTGATTCTGTACCATAGTGGTTCTACTTAAGGCACACTGCAAAATTCAAAATGAAATTAAATGTATATTTAAAATTTTTTTCTACAAATGGGTTTTAAAAGGTCTAAATTTAAGATACATTTATGTAAGTTGAGAGGCTTCCCTGGTGGCTCAGCAGTACGATTTCCACGTGCAATGTAGGAGACACAAGAGGCGCTAGTTCAGCCCCTGAGTAGGGAAGATCCCCTGGAGGAGAGCATGGCAACCCACTCCAGCATCCATGCCTGGAGAGCCCCATGGACAGAGATACCTAGTGGGCTACAGTCCATGGGCTTGCAGAGTTGGAAGCAACTGAGCACACACAGATCTGAGTTGAATGTGTAAGAGGCTATCAAATTGACAAGACAAGTTTCTCCTCTTCTACACAAAACTGGACTTCATTTCTTAGCTTCTGTTGCTGTTAGATATGGCCATATGATTATCTGCTTAACTATAAGTAGACTGAGGGTGAAATGATGTATGTCAGAGTTCTTTCTATAAAATCCCACTACACGGGATCCACTGAGATCCTTTCTCTTTTAAGATAGCTGAATGGAGACCAAGTCTATGGCACACTTGGGAGACTTTTGCTGAAGATATTAGAGCCATAATATGGAACAAGTGAGAATTCTTAAGGAGCTTCCCTGGTGACTCAGTGGTAAATAATCTGTCTACAATGCAGGAAATGCAGGTTTGATCCCGGGGGTGCGAAGATTCCCGGAAGAAGTAAAGTCAACCCACTCCCATATTCTTTCTTGAGAAATCCCATGGACAGAAGTGGCTGAGTCCATGGGGTCTCAAAATAGCTGGGCATGATTTAGAGACTAAAACAACAAGAATTCGTATACATACGCCTATTTGAAGAATCAGTCTATTTATTAGGAGCTATCATTTTGGACTTCATATTATCATAGTAATAGATATACTTCATGTAATTACCACATTAGGTTATTGAATTTTGGAGGTTTATTTGTCAATATAGCATTACTTTAAATAATTAAAGTAAGGTAAATAAGAATACATTTTAGTAAATTCCCTGCAACATTAAAGTTATCATACATCTTAAAGGAGACCGGACACTAAAATAGATGTCATATCAATACACATACTTTTTTGGAGGCCATTCTCCCAAATGTTGTTTTTATATGTCTAGTATCTGATTTTGTTTATGGTTACCTTTTGTACAATGGGAAACAGGCTTAGGAAGCAGAGATAGTACCCCTCTTCAGAAGAGAAGGTGAATGGAGCTGCTGTCCAGGATAATAATGTCCCCATCTGATGTAAGAGTTGGAGATTCTTTTGTTAAGATTGGTGATATTCTAAGCTATTCTCATTTGGGAGACAATCCACTATGTATGCAGTATCCAAAAGGGCTCACCTCTCCATCATTCTTGGGGCCTGGAGAGCGAGGTTTTCTCTCTGAGAACATGTAGCTCGAGCTGCCTGCTGCACTCTGAGTAATAAAGTCCTTTATCTCTGATTTGGGTATCTGCCACCGTGTATGACACTGTGGGATAAAATTTCATAGTCTTCACTGTTATTGACAGCCCTCTCCACATATGTCTTTAAGTAAATGTGGGTACAGTGCGTCTGTGTTGATGTGTCTGTGTCTACAGAGACTATATATCATGCTTCCTGCTCCTTGTTACGTCACCAGCTGCTCCCTCCTGCTCCTCCTGTAGGCACAGTAGATATACTGAGTTTCTGTCAGTGACATGTGCCTGAAACAGAAGCATCAGAAACAACACTCACATGTAATTAGTAAAAGTAGAAATAAAGAGTAATAATGATGATGGCACTGATGATTATAACTTAGAAGATTATGTCAATGGCAGTCATTTAAATATGCTTCATATATTAAGTCATTTAAAACTTAAAATGCCACTCTAAGCTGGTACCACTGTTATCCCCATGCACAGTTCTGTACAGCTGCCTGTAAGTAGTTACTTTGGATTTTTGTGGAACTGTGTACTATATTATGCTACAGACTGCTAATGCTACTGCTAAGTTACTTCAGTTATGTCCGACTCTGGGTGACCCCATAGACAGCTGCCCACCAGGCTCCCCTGTCCATGGGGTTCTCCAGGCAAGAACACTGGAGTGGGTTGCCATTTCCTTTTCCAGTGAGACAGACTAGGGTAGCATAATACTAGTCCATTTGGGTTGCTATAACAAAATGTAAACTAGATGGCTTATTAACAAAAGAAATTTATTTCTCATAGTTCTGCAGGCTGAAAGTTCAAGATCTAGACACTAGCAAGATTGAGTTCTAGTGAGTGCCCTCTTCCTGATTTATAGCTGGTGCATTTTCTCTGTGGTTCTCACATGGTAGTAGGGGGAAGGATCTCTGTGGAGCCTATTTAATAAGAGGCTAATACCATTCACGACAGCAGAACCTCCCAAAGTCCCACCTCTTAAATTCTGAGGTTAAGATTCAACATATGAGGCGGTACGTCTAGACCAAAGCAGGTGGTCTAGATGCCTTGGAAACTAGCTGTTGCCACAGGCTAAGCATTCAAATGGCATGATGTACTACAACTGTTAACCAACCTCAGAACTTATTTGTCAATCCAGATGAAGAAAGGAATAAGAAAAGGAAATTTGCATTGATTTTGCTTTTAAACTTTGTAGTTGCCTGAAGTGGCTGTGAAATTACATAATCATAAGTAAAAAGAAACTTCTAAAATTTAAATTTTTGTTTTTGTCATTTTCTTTTTTTGAAATGTGATTGAGTGATAGATTTCTGAGCACAGTTACCATAATTTGTAATGATTATTACTGGAATTAGATTAAAATAGCAACTTCCTTAAGCTTATTAAATACCAGATTTANAACTTCTAAAATTTAAATTTTTGTTTTTGTCATTTTCTTTTTTTGAAATGTGATTGAGTGATAGATTTCTGAGCACAGTTACCATAATTTGTAATGATTATTACTGGAATTAGATTAAAATAGCAACTTCCTTAAGCTTCTTAAATACCAAATCTACTAAACACAGATTGATCAAGAGCATAGATTAAACAGTAAAGAAGAAAGCCTGCTTTCTATGTGATTCAGCATAGGGAAGATGAGATGCAATTGCTTTAATCAATTTGCTAAGTCTTCTCTATGTTTTATTTAGAAGACATAGAAATGGAGTACCACGGAATACTGTTTTACTAAAGTGTGACTTTCATAGATCATAAACTCCAGAAGACATAGAGCTTAGTTTTCTCCTTCTGTATTTAGTAGCCTTTAGCTCATGTCCTGGGATCCCCACAAAATGAAAGGCACACATATTTCCACTGAGATTGTTTTCTCTCTTTCAATAACCAAAAGGTGATTGATTATGCAATGATGACTTCGATCAGAAGGGCTCTGGGACTCTCCCTTAAGCACTGTACTCTATATCTGTGTCTTTTACAATAAAATATAGAGAAGACTTACATTGATTAAAACTATTGCCATCCTAGTCTTATCTATAAATATGTTGAGCCATTCAGAAAGTAGGCACTCTTCTTTTCTGATTGATCCTTCTGGTTCCTCTGTCCCTTCCAGATCTGGCATTCAAGAAGCGTACAGTGAGTTTATTCTTACTCTAATTATTTTCATAACAATGAAAAGTCAAATTATTGAGGATATAATTTACTACTGATTTTCAACCAAATTATTCATCTTGATTTATAAAATTCCTTATTAATTACATTTCAAATTATTGAGTTCACATGATACAGCTTTCAAAAATGTAGTTCAATNAGGATATAATTTACTACTGATTTTCAACCAAATTATTCATCTTGATTTATAAAATTCCTTATTAATTACATTTCAAATTATTGAGTTCACATGATACAGCTTTCAAAAATGTAGTTCAATCCACTATTTTGCATTAAACTGAAAACTTCTAATTTCCATTTAATGTAAACTAATCATGATACACTGAGATCTACTAGAATTGCTTTAGGAATGTTAATGATACAATATAAAAATATGCTTGGGCTTTCTAAGGGATAAAGGAGAGGATGTTCTCCTTTTCAGTAAATTGTTTTATTAAAAAATGCACAACATTTAAGAATAGTGTTCAAGCTTTGACAAAAGAACACATTCAAAGATAATCACAAAATTACTGGCAGTACTACCTTTCGAAAGTAAATAAGCTCTCTCATGCAAATTACATTATGAGCACTTGAGAACTTTACACAGATGATATGCTACCAGTGAGAAAGATTGGGAACTCACCAGGCATAAATCATCTGTTGCTGCAAAAGTGTGTGTATGTATGTGTGTGTGCAAGTGTGTATGTGTGAGCATGAGTGTTTAGTATGTATCTGTATTTCAACTTTNCTACATTTTTACTATAACCCTCAGAGAAAGTTTTTAATGAAGGCTAGAGTCTGAAATCAAGCCATGTTCTTTTACGTTAAAGCTTATGCCCACTCATGTAGGTTTAAAGAAGAACACATAGCCTGGTGGCTCAGTGATAAGAGTCCACCTGCCAATGCACAAGATTTAGGTTTGATCCCTGACTCCCTGAGTCAGGAAGATTTCCTGGAGAAGGAAATGGCAACCTACTCCACTATTTTAGCCTGAGAAATCCTATGGACAGAGCAGTCCATGGAGTTGCAAGAGTTCAACACGATTTAAAGACTATACAACAACAACACTTAACCTGGGAAGGAGGTTTAGGTGAGAAGTAGAGCTCTGTGACTATTTGCTGTTCAATATCAGACATACTGCTGTTCCTGTTTGGAGCTTGGTTTCTTCCTCTAAATGGGGATGATGACTATGTCACAGTGCTTTTGTAAAAATCATTTATCCTCTGCATGTTACTGACTATATTCCTCTCTTAATAATTGTACTTATTCTGATCTGAATGATATATTTTTTTCTAAATGTGCCCCAGTAAGATTCACAAATTCTGCTTAAATTTCACTGTATTTTTCTAATAGCTCGTTAATGTCTTGTTTCATAGACCTTAGTGATTTGCAATTTGCTTCAGAACGTGAAATTGTTATCAACCTTTTATTTTGTTTTCTGTTTTCCTTTTAAAATTACTCTTTTCATCTTCCATATTAGTCTCAAAGACTTGGCATAAGATTTCCCTTTTTTCTAAATATTTAATTTATGGGTCTTTTTTTTAGCGTCAGTTATTTTTTTTTAAAACAGTGTCTATTCACCCTACACAGTCATATTCTACTTGATTGACTTTCTCATTCCCCTGGTATTTTCTGACTGATTCTTCACTCCACTCAGCTGCTTTTCCATTACAGAATCAAATCTGGATATTATCACTTGAAATTATTAGTTACTGGAGTCATTAGCTCAAACATTTCATTCTCTGATAACAACCTCTATTTCTGCCCTATTTATACACTTACACCCTTGACACCAATAGATTAATTTTCCAAAGTCCAAAATTTCATTGTTTAATTGACCTTTACATCCCAGGTAGATGGATAGATAAGCAAAGGATACATACCTTTGTCTTTTTTCCTCTTTATGAAGAGGGTCTCATGGCTTATTATTTCAGTTACTCTCTTGCAAATGTTCCAAACTTTATCCTCCTTCTGTTGGACTCTAATGATATTTAAAAGTCTCAGATCTTGAGAAGATCTACAAATTTCTGCGTTACTTGGTCTTTCCCAATACATCAAGATTCAAGTCATGATACTCTTTATTTTATTTTATGTTGCAGCTATTATTTAATTTTATAGAATATTTTCAACTCATAGTCTTTACTTGCAGTTTTCTTTATCTCTAGTAACCATTTTTACTTCTTTCCTTCAGAAATATTAATTAAACTGCATGTATCACACCCTGTGTTATACATGTGGAACACATCCATAACAAAAGAAATAAAGATCTCTTACCTCTTGGAACTTTACATATTATTGGATTAGGTACACTAATCATTATGCATTAATAAATATATTATATAATGTATTAGAAAACAATAAGTGCAATGGGGGAGAGAATCTGGGGCAAATTACAGGAATCAAGGGAACTACAGAACATGGTTTCAGAATAAATTTAAAATAGGTAAAAAGGTTAGGCATGAGACTATCTGGAAGAAAAACATTTCAGCAGAGATAACAGGCAGAGCAAGTACCATAAAACTGACATTTGCTTCTCTCTTCCTGGCTCAAACAACTTATTTGACTAAGATCAATGAGCCCCTGGAAGAGGCAAAATAACTTTGCCATTTTCCCCCAAATTTATCTGTCACTGGGTTAATTACTATGTGACTCTCAACCTCAGAGTTCTTCTCAACAGCTCTTACATCTGTTCTTCTGTAAGCAAGAAGTGGATGAGATGAAAAAGACTGGGAAGAGTGTATCTCATCTTGCTGCCCCATGGCCATATGACAATTTGCATGCCATCAGCTGGAGCAGAGTTTTATGGTTAACCTTGAATGTAAGGAACCTTGGAAAAATAATATTTATTATGTATGGCCATATACCTAGATAAAAATTCCATAATGACGTAAGATGAGTATTGTTAAGAAAAGCAAAAAAGAACTTTCTGCCTCTATTGTTTCACTGACGAATTGGTTGATTGAGGATTATAGCAAGCTACAGGTGACTTTAAAAGTTCAGTGAAAAGATTTCTAAACCAATAGAAAAAAGCATAGAATTGAGAAGAAGGAACAAGTAGCAGCAGAACTTACTCTGAAAACTTAGACAGGAAGGAAATATGTATAATAAGGTTATTAAGTGCCTACTCATACACTGATTGAACTCAGTGATAGCTTGGACTTACAGAGAGCAACAGAAGGTCCATTACTTGAAAGATGAGGATTATAGATGGTTTATTTAAAAAATGGATCATGTTTTTGGAAAGAAGAAGTAGAAGACAGAAATCTGCTTTCAATGATGAGGCAACAGTTCATGCTAAAATCAAAGCTGACTTAATGTTGAATCATCTAAACTGCAACCTAGATTATTTTCATTGTCCACTTGCTAAGATATGTCCAATTTCTTCCAACTCCATGGACTGCAGCACACCAGGCTCCACTGTCCTTCACTATCTCCCAGAGTTTTCTCAAACTTATATCCCTTCAATTTGAGTTTTCTCAAATTCATATTCCACAAATCCATGTGACATGGAACATAAGTGGGGAGATCAGTCCACTAATGCCATCCCTGTTTGATTTTCTAGCTTTTATTTACAAAAAGCCAATATCAGAACTAATGCATTCCTTATTCTAGTATCCATGTACCTCCATCAATTTTTGCAAGACCCATGTTGAAATGGTGCACCATGCTCCTTTTCTATGAGCAGAAGTGTGGGAGATTTTGAGAGCTTGTTGTGTTTAAAAAATACAGATAATATTGTCATTCAAGTTACCAATGAAATACATATTTATAATATCATATATATATAATCTGCAATTGTATATATAGTTCATTTTGTACAACACAATCAAATCCTCATTTTTAAAATTGTGATTGTGATCAACTTCAAACACATATCCTACTATTTAGGATATGAAAAATTTATTCAATAATTTAAAGAAGACCTTCTTTAGTGTCTTGGCATAGTTTCCTTTCAATATTTTAAATAAATTTTTCAGAATGTCAGATCTAAAGAAAGCATGTCATCTCCATTTCCTTGCCACCCTTAGGAATACTTGTGTGTCCAACCATGGTGAAATACACACAATGTGGTGGTGAATATTCATTAAAGACTCATTGTAAGCTAGATATTTTGTTAGTTATTTTCATATATTTGTTGATTTAATTCATCCAATAATCTTTTTTTCAGGTAGGAATCACTATTATTTTGCACTTTTATAAGAGAAATGAGGCTAAATAAGAGCAAACTGAATAAATTTCACAAAGATAGTAAAAGGAAGAGTAAGGATTTGAATTTCAAATCCTTAGTTTAGCTCCATTGTTATATACTGAATAGGAGCAATCACAAAAACAAACAATATAACATACACATCCATATAGAAACACATACACATACTTATGCATATGTGTTGAAAAACTCATGAACATGTTTTTCCCATGATTTTCAAGAAAATGTATTTATAAACAAGTATAAGATATATTTTAAATTTGTACATACTAATAACATCTGCTATCTGAAGATAAACGTATTCCCTTGCTTTTAGTGATTTAGACATGTTCTCATAATAATTTCAAGAAGTGGCATGTATGATGAAGTTTTATTTAAAACTTTAGCAATTACCCAATATGTTACTGGAGGGCAGTGGAGAAGTAACTCTTGAAAAAATGAAGACATGGAGCCAAAGCTAAACAACACCCAGCTATGGATGTGACGGGTGATGGAAATAAAGTCCAATGCTGTAAAGAACAATAATGCATAGGAACCTGGAATGTTAGGTCCATGAATCAAGACAAATTGGAAGTGGTCAAACAGGTGATGGCAAGAGTGAACATCAACATTTTAGGAATCAGTGAACTAAAATGGACTGGAATGGGTGAATTTAACTCAGATGACCATTATATCTACTACTGTGGGCAAGAATTCCTTAGAAGAATTGGAGTAACCCTCATAGTGAACAAAAGAGTCCAAAATGCAATGTTTCGAAGCAATCTTAAAAATGACAGAGTGATCTCTGTTTGTTTCCAAGCCAAACCATTCAATATAACAGTAATCCAAGTCTATGTCCCAACCAGTAATGCTAAAGAAGCTGAACAGTTCTATGAAGACCTACAAGATATTCGAGAACTGAAACCCCCCCAAAAATGCCCTTTTCATTATAGNCCTCTCCCCTTGGGAAACTCTTCCCAAAAGGCAGAATTTATTGCACTAACTAGAGCCATTACTCTTGTGGCTAACAAGAGAGAGCAAACATATACACTGATTTTAAATACATTTTCCACATCATACACTCACCTGCTGCCATCTGGAAGGAATGAGGTCTCCTATCTACTAAAGTCTCTCCTGTAACTAACATCTTGCTTATACTCCAACTTTGAAAAGTAGCTAACATGCCAACTGAAATAGACATCATTACATCATTGCCAAGATTACTAGGTGGCCTCAGACCCCATTTCATGGGGCAACACGCCACAGACAGAGAAGCAAAACAAGCCTCACTCCAATCATCTGCTCAACAACTTATCGTAATCCCCAACATAAAGCCCCTTTACCTCCCCAAAGAAAAAAAATGATTGTTACAAGAAGGAGGACAACCACAAGGAGACTAGTTACAAAAACAGGGCCACTATGTCTTCCTCATTCTTAGACACAGATTCTTACAGACATTCATCAGACCCTGAACCTAGGCATTAAACTTCTTTATCATCTCTTAAGACCTCTTCTCACCTATCCTAACCTTCTTTCACTCCTACAGCAAATCATTCATTGTTGTATTATCTTGCTCCTCAGTCTCATCACAGGGAGCCCTAAAGCCTACTCCCTCATTCCCAACACATCAGGCTCCAGGACATATCCCAGGAGAGGATTGGCAAGTTGATTTCACTCACGTGCCTCAACACGAAAAATAACAAGCATGCTCACTCTAGTAGTGGTAAGTAAAGCAAAAACAGATGTATCAGTTACTAGTTGGATTGGGATTTCCCCTACTTTATTCAAAATAGAACTTTACTCTGTGTCTCCCGCTGATTGGACTATCATTCAGAAACTTTCCCATTGTTTTACTTACTTATCCATAGTTCTTGTTATTTGGGGCATGGCTCTGCTCTTACTGTGATCAGCCTAGATGAAGTCATTATTCACTTTCCTTCAATATAGTAACACAAGCCATTACCTTTCCTGGAAACTCCACTGTAACTGATCTCCCTTTATTCCTTGACTTTATAACCGATTTTTGGCTCCAGGGAGATTTCATAGAGTTCATACCAACCCAAATTAATTTGTATACCTGGATTCTTATTTTTTCTCATTTTCTCCCCTTAGACATGATATGTCACTCCATGATTTTACTCTTACTCCCTCTTTTTTTTTTTTTTTTGCAGTCCAAATTTCACATTAATAACCTGCCTATAACTCACCCTGCCACAAAACATGCCTATCTATTCAGAACTCTAAATCTGATACATTGCTTACTCAAGACCTCAAACCCAACCCTGGCCAGTGATTGTTGAATTTGCTTATCCATCTTCTCACCTGGAGGATCAGCACTCTCCATTTCTCCAGATAAATGGACTTATATAAACACTTCTCTTTAACACACATATAGAGGAGAATCTCTCTTTTTTACCATACATATGCTATTTATATTCAGTTAATCAAGTTCACAATCCTGACAAAATGCTGACCTCCCTCCTTATAGATCTCACTTCTACTCACAAAGGATCAGTTACAGGATGATCCACCACCTCTGACAATCATCTACAATAACAGACTCCTTTCTATTTTTCCAGACAAAACTGCATAACTAGGCACTATAACACCACACCTCTGTAATCTCACTTCACATCTCTCCTCTTCAGGCCAATCCGTCTACCACATTTCAGGAACTGCAGAATATCCTCTTACTTTCTCAGAGAGACTCCCTTCTGCATATGGTGTAAATACTCCTCTTGTAGGGGCTACACTGGTGAGTTCAGTGTCAGTTTCAGAGACTACTAACAAGTTCCCAGAAAGACATTTATTTGCTATTGATTTCAGCTGTTGTCTTCTTACTCCTGGGATATTTATCTTATGTGGAACCACCACCTATTTATGTCTTCCCACTAACTGGACAGGAATATGCACCCTGGTATATCTAGCCCCAGATATTTCTACTGCTCCTATCAGAATCACCCTATCCCACTAACTCATAACAGACCCAGATGGGCAATTCAATTCATTCCTCTATTAATCAGTTTAGGAACAGTGGCTGGGATTGAGACAGGGACCACAGGACTCACAACCTCTATAAATTACTATCAAAGCCTTTCTAAAGACTTCACTGGCAGCCTAGAAGAAATAGCTAACAGCCTTATCACAATCCAAAACAAGCTAGATTCCCTGACAGCCATGGCTCTCCAAAACAGAAGAGGATTAGACCTCCTCACAGCAGAAAAATGACGCCTATGTCTGATTTTGGAGGAAGACCGCTACTTCTATGACAATAAATCAGGCGTTGTAAAGGAAGCAGCAAGAAATCTGCCAATCAGGGCCTCAAGAATACAACTCCTCAGTAATTCATGGGAAAACTGGTTAGGCAATTGGAATTGGATGCCCTGGGTCCTACCTTTTCTAGGCCCCCTCCTTCTACTTACCTTTATTCTAGCTTTCAGCCCATGTTTAATGCATCTTCTTTCAAAATTTCTTCAGAACTTCTTACAAGCCTTCACCAACCAAACTATCCACAAGCTACTTCTAATTCACTCAGATTATCAAAAACTTCTACCCTTGACCCACATTCCAGATTTTTCTTATCTCACCCCCATGATGCCGCTGTCCTGCAGGAAGCAGGTACTGAAGATTGACCTTTGGCCCTTATCCTAAATCAAAAAGGCTGGAATGACAGGGCTCACCTGGGGTCTCATTGTTAAGATGGCTTATTATGTTGACCTCGGAAACAAAGAATAAAATCACAGTGATCTTTGAGACTGATCAAATTGCCCAAAGGACATTCTGTTTTCTCACTAGTGCCTACCTTCAAAGCTGTGAGAGCGCCAGATTCCAGACCTCCAGCTATGTGACCACAGGACTCAACTAGTGGCTAAAAATTAACCAGCACTTCAGAGAATTTATCATTGGCAGGGTATAAGAAAGACCCCCATCAGAAAGGGAGGACTTGGGTTCTCTTTAAGGGCTGGTCACCCTCTCTTTTCCCTCTAATAACTTTCCTTTATCTTGTCTGACTGTCTGGCTCTGTCTCTTTTTCTCTGTACTTGCCTTACACAAATAACTAAACAAAATCGTAAGTGTTTATTGGTGGATGATATTTAATGTAAAGAAATGGAGTATTCTTTCATTATTTGAGGTTCTGTACCATAAGTTCTATTTAGCTAAACTGAAACTAAATTCTATAAACTAGTTTCACTGATTTAGTTAGGTTTTCAATTATAAGATGTTTCCCAATTATTATTAGGGAAATATGACAAATTAAAACTAGTCAAATATTTTTACTGAATTAAGTCATTTCATAGTAACTATATTATAATGCAACCTTTGCACAATGCCTTTGAAAAAGATAATATACCTTTTTAGTTTTAAATTGTTATGTTCTACAACTACCACTGTGCCTTCTGTTCCTTTGTTTTCAATTCATTTCAAAAAAAGATAGTATTTGTCTGACTCCAGGCTCTCAGTTCCACCACCTGTCCATGATTCTACCACAGCCAACTTGGACCTGATTATTCAAATTTTGTTTTTCCTCATGAATCTAAATTTAATTTTCTACGACTACTCTAAAGTATACGATTTCCTGAGTATTAAACAAACTCCGGGCAGCCCTGCCTCAGAATCATCTTCTGGACATATATACACAGTCAATCCTCTAAATTCTTCTAAAAGACAAATCCAATTTTATACCTGAGTAAGGAAGAACCTTGGTGCTCTATAGCAGATGTCCTTGCAGACCTTACAGTGATATCTGGACCCAATACTTCTATAAGAAGTAGGGAAATGATTAACTAAATGTAGTTAATAGAAGTAAATCCATATCACAGAATGACCAGGGAGAGAGTTGGCCATACTGAGAATCTCCATTACAAAATATTTAAAAATACATTCGCTTTAAATTTGTCATATATTATCCCAGGGTTCAGACGGTAAAGTGTCTGCCTACTATGTGGGAGACCTGGGTTTGATACCTGGGTGGGGAAGATCCCATGGAGAAGGAAATGGTAACCCACTTCAGCACTCTTGCTTGGAAAATCCCATGGACAGAAGACCCTGGTGGACTACAGTCCACAGGATTGCAGAGTCAGACACGACTGAGCTACCTCACTTCACTTTTTGATAAACAGCAGCCTGAGGCCACATCTGGGCCTCTTCAATTTTGGTTAATAAAGTTTTACCACAACCACCACTTGTGTAGCTATTCATTGTAGTCTGTAGCTGCATTTGCGCTGCAAAGGCAACTATTAGTTCCTATAGACTTTGTATCCACCTTGTTCCCTGGCTGTCTCTATGAGCTGTGACCAGTGCAGTCTCTCCCTCAAGGCTCCACACAGAGAGGTGCTTGGGTTTGAAATTTAACACTCTGTAATCACGGTTTTGAAATTCTTAAAAATGATACCTTTGAATTAGTGTTTTGTGAAGTCTTTGGGACTATAGACAACACGATGGGGCTTGTGTTTTAACTTATTCTGCCTCTCCTCCATGGGAGGGTTCTCTGGACCTCTTTTCCTGCCAACCATGACTTCCCATCCCCTTCCTTCTCGTCTCTATTCTCAGTGGCTGATAGCCTCACCAGAGAAGTGACAGCATTGCCTTGGTCAGGGAGGTCCATGAGAGCAGTGGAGTCGGGCTCAGGCACAGTCTCCAGGAGTCTCAGGGAGGCTGGCAGCTCCCCAGCGCACATGACAAGAAAGGAGGTGGAGTTTTGCACTTATCTATCACCCAGGGCAGCTAGCAGTGTTGGGTCTGAAATCTTTGGGGAGGGCGCTGACAGAGGGCCTCCTCTTAGAGAAGACTGATTTCCTCATCTCTGCTAGCAGAGGGCCAATATTCTCCTTTTGCACTGAAACCTAAATTATACCACTGGGACTATTTGTCTTCTAAGAGGGTCAGAAGTATAGCTCTGACTCTACCATATCTTCCTGGCCAGGGACAACCTCAGTTCAGTTCAGTCACTAAGTCGTGTTGACTCTTTGGGAGCTCGTGAATTGTAGCATGCCAGGCCTCCCTGTCCATCACCAGCTCCCGGAGTTCACTCAAACTCACATCCGTCAAGTCGGTGATGCCATCCAGCCATCTCATCCTCTGTTGTCCCCTTCTCTTCCTGCCCCCAAACTCTCCCTGCATCAGAGTCTTTTCCAATGAGTCAACTCTTCACATGAGGTGGCCAAAGTACTCGAGTTTCAGCTTTAGCGTCATTCCTTCCAAAGAACACCCAGGACTGATCTCTTTTAGAATGGACTGGTTGGATCTCCTTGCAGTCCAAGGGACTCTCAAGAGTTTTCTCCAACACCACAGCTCAAAAGCATCAATTCTTCGGCACTCAGCTTTCTTCACAGTCCAATTCTTACATCCATACATGATTACTGGAAAAACCAAAACCCTGACTAGACGGACGTTTGTTGACAAAGTAATGTCTCTTCTTTTTAATATGCTATCTAGGTTGGTCATAACTTTCCTTCCAAGGAGTAAGTGTCTAATTTCATGGCTGCAATCACCATCTCAGACAAGGGTAAATCTAGACGTGTCTCCATCTCCTTATCTTCCATGACCTCTTAAATTGGTCCCTGCTTCACTACTTTCTGTAGTCTTCAAAAAATTTGTTTTTACACATCAGGAAAACATTTTCAGTGGCCCTAAACAAGAGATCCATCATTATTACTGGGTCTCTGTTAAATATAAATGTTAGAATTTGAACTTGTTCTCTTGCCATTATAACAGTTTTGAAAGCTGACATTTAAACATTTAAAAATTACCTAATAGTTATCCTTGACATAAAGAGATTAGCTTGATGAGTCAGGTTAGTTTATATAAGTGTTAGTCGCTCATTAATGCCTGACTCTTTGCAAACCCATGGACTGCAGCCCACCAGGCTTCTCTGTCTGTGGAATTTTCCAGGCAAGAATGCTGGTGTGGGTTGTCATTTCCTTCTCCAGGGGATCTTTCTGACCCAGGGATCAAATTCATGTCTCCATCACTGCAGTCCCCCTTCTTTATTTTTTAAAAGCTCCAAAAGATGTCTGTGTTGTAACATGTTCCAGTGTACTAACATTTTTATATGAAAAANGATCACACCATGGTGATTATCTGGGTCATGAGATATTTTCTACAGTTCTTCTGTGTATTCTTGCCACCTCTTCTTAATATCTTCTGTTTCTGTTAGGTCTATACCATTTCTATCCTTTGTTGTGCCCATCTTTGCATGAAATATTCCCTGGGGTATCTCTAATTTTCTTGAAGAGAACTCTAGACTTTCCCATTCTATTGTTTTCCTCTATTTCTTTGTATTGATCACTGAGGAAAGCTTTCTTATATCCCCTTGTTATTCTTTGGCAGTCTGCATTCAAATGGGTATATCTTTCCTTTTCTCCTTTGCCTTTTGCTTCTCTTCTATTCTCAGCTATTTGTAAGGCCTCCTCAGACAACCATTTGGCCTTTTTGCATTTCTTTTCCTTGATGATCTTGATTCCTGCCTCCTGCACAATGTCACAAACCTCTGTCCATATTTCTTCAGGCATTCTGTCTATCAGATCTAATCCCTTGAATCTATTTCTCATTTCCACTGTATAATCATAAGGAATTTGATTTAGGTCATACCTGAATGATCTAGTGGTTTTCCCTACTTCCTTCAATTTAGTCTTAATTTGGCAATAAGGAGTTCATGGTCTGAGTCATAGTCAGCTCCTGGTCTTGTTTTTGCTGACTGTATAGAGCTTCTCCATCTTTGGCTGCAAAGAATATNGAATGATCTAGTGGTTTTCCCTACTTCCTTCAATTTAGTCTTAATTTGGCAATAAGGAGTTCATGGTCTGAGTCATAGTCAGCTCCTGGTCTTGTTTTTGCTGACTGTATAGAGCTTCTCCATCTTTGGCTGCAAAGAATATAATTAATCTGATTTTAGTATTGACCATCTGGTGATGTGCATGTGTAGAGTTCTCTTGAGTTGTTGAAAGAGGGTTTTTGCTATGACCAGTGTGTTCTCTTGGGAAAACTCTAATAGCTTTTGCCCTGCTTCATTCTGTACTCCAAGGGCAAATTTGCCCATTACTCCAGGCATTTTTTGACTTCCTACCTTTGCATTCTGGTCCCCCATAGTGAAAAGGACAACTTTTTTGGGTGTTACTTCTAAAAGGTTTTGTATGTCTTCATAGAACCATTCAACTTTAGCTTCTTAGCATTATTGGTTGGGAGGTAGACTTGGATTACTGTGATATTGAATGGTTTGCCTTGGAAACAAACAGATATCATTCTGTCGTTTTTGAGATTGCATCCAAGTACTGGATTTCGGACTCTTTTTTTGACTATGATGACTACTCCATTTCTTCTAAGGGATCCTTGCCCACAGTAGCAGAAATAATGGTCATCTGAGTTAATTTTACCCATTTCAGTCCATTTTCGTTCACTGACTCCTAACATGTTGACGTTCACTCTTGCCATCTCCTGTTTCACCACTTGCAATTTGCCTTGATTTATGGACCTAACATTCCAGGTTCTTATGCAATATTGCTCTTTTCATCATTGGACTTTACTTCCATCACCAGTCACATCCACAACTGGGTGTTTTTTTTGCGTTGGCTCCATCTCTTCATTCTTACCAGTAGCATATTGGATACCTACCAACCTGGGGAGTTCAACTTTCAGTGTCCTATTTTTCTGCCTTTTTATACTGTTCATGGGGTTTTCAAGGCAAGAATACTGAAATAGGGTTTGCCATTCCCTTCTCCAGTGGGCCACATTTTGTCAGAACTCTCCACCATGACCCGTCCTTCTTTGGTGGCCCTTCACAGCATGGCTCATAGTTTCATTGAGTTAGATAAGCTGTGGTCCATGCGATCAGATTGGAATTATGTTATTATGAGGTATACATTATGCATATGTTAAAATACATGGAATGCACAATTTCAAGAGTAACTCTAATGTAAACTATGAACCAGGCTGGTAATCTTGTCCAATATAGGTTTATTAGTTGTAAAGAGATATATCGCTCTAGTAGAGAGATGCTGTTATTGGGGGAAGTTGTATATGCATGTGGTCAGAAAGTGTCAGAGAACTCTCTATACTTTCTGTTCAATTTTGCTATGAACTTAAATGTCCTCTAAAATATAAAATCTATTACTAATATATAAGCCATGTAGAAGACAATGTCTAGGGAATAATGTTTTTAATAGTTAATCTATGCAGGGACACTCATGCAAATCTAACCATCTGTCCTCTGTGTCACCAAAGTGTTTGTGTACCTGAAATCTAATCCTAAAATTACAAAGCACTTAATACTACCTACACTGAATTTTTTTCCCTCCCATTTGCTGGGATGCATTTTGATTTAGAGCTTAAATATCAAAGTTACAGAATGCAACAACTTTCTTGAATAATGACATACATTCTTCAGTAATCTGAAGAGCTGCCAAGGAAAAAACACAACCAAATATAACTAATTCTAGTCTTCTATTTATCCTTTTATGGGATGAATCAAAGAATGCCTTGAAAAAAAAGAGGCAGAGTCAACAGGAAACCTTAAATTCAATTTTGATGCAAAAGAAAAAAAAAAAAAATGGTTTAGGGAGATTTATCCAGAGTAAGACAAGCAGAGAAAAAAATCTGTTAGTTCTACAAAAATTTACTGTAGATAAATACTTCACGAATTAGCCACAAAGGTGATACAGATTAAAAAAAAAAAAGGAATAAAATTAGGGACACAACACAGTGTGTAAAAATCTGAAAGAAATAAAACACTCTGGAAGAAGATATATCTTAAGAGAAAAGAAATGTTTCAGTAAATAGTAATTCATTTCCTGGCAATTAGAGAGAATATGCAATTCCCAAAACAAGTGACAAAAGATCAAGTGTTATTAGCACAGAATGAACTGACAAAATAATAAAGGAAAAGATCTTTCATAGAAAATGCACAACTACTGAAAAATCATAAGTTAGAGGATACAGACAGNAGTAATTCATTTCCTGGCAATTAGAGAGAATATGCAATTCCCAAAACAAGTGACAAAAGATCAAGTGTTATTAGCACAGAATGAACTGACAAAATAATAAAGGAAAAGATCTTTCATAGAAAATGCACAACTACTGAAAAATCATAAGTTAGAGGATACAGACAGCTAGACTTCAACAATACATGAACCGAGAACTCCCAGATGTAAATCTGGATTTAGAAAAGGCTGGGAAATCGGAGATCAAATTGCCAAAATCTATTGGATGATAGAAAAATCAAGAAAATTAAAAAAAAAATTCTACTTCCACTTCATTGACTACAGTAAACCTTTGACTATGTGATTCATCACCAACTGTGGAAAATTCTTAAAGAGATGGGAATATCAGACCACCTTTCCTGTCTCCTGAGAAATCTGTATGGACAAGAAGCAACAGTTAGAATCAGACGTGGAGCAGACTAGTTCAAAACTGGGAAAGGAGTACATCAAGGCTGTATTGTCACCCTTTCTAACCCTGTTTAACTTCTATGCAAAGTACATCATTCAAAATGTCAGACTAGAAGACTCGTAAGCTGGAATCAAGATTGTTAGGAGAAATATCAACAACCTTAGATATGCAGATGATAGCACCTTAATGGCAGAATGTGAAGAGAAATTAAAGAGCCTCTTGATAAGGGTGAATGACGAGAGTGAAAAAGCTGGCTTAAAACTCAGTGTTCAAAAAACAAAGACCATGGCATCCAGTTCCATCACTTCATGGCAAATAGATGGAAAAAAGTGGAAGCAGTGACAGATTTTATTTTCCTGGGCTCCAAAATCACTGTGGGTGGTAACTGCAGCCATGAAACTAACAAATTCTTGCTCCTTGGAAGAAAAACTATGACAAACTTAGACTGCATATTAAAAAACAGAGACATCACTTTGCCAACAAAGGTCGGTATAATCAAAGCTATTATTTTCCCAGTAGTCATGTACAGATATAAGAGTTGGACCTTTATGGTCCAACTATGAAGGTTGAGCACCGAAGAATTGATGCTTTTGAATTCTGGTGGTGGAGAAGACTCTTGAGAGTTCCTTTGACAACAATGAGATCAAACCAGTCAATATCACAGATAATCAACCTTGAATACTCATTGGATTGACTGATGCTGAAGCTGAAGCTCCAATACTCTGACTACCTGATGCAAAGAGCTGAGTCCTTGGAAAAGATCCTGATGCTAGGAAAGACTGAGGGGAAGAGGAGAAGTGGGTGACTGAGGATGAGATGGTTAGATGGCATCATCAACTCAGTGGCCATGAGTTTGAGGAAACTTTGACAGATAGGGAAGGACGGGGAAGCCTGGCCTGCTGCTGTTCACGGGATTGCAAAGACTCAGATATGACATAGGGACTGAACAACAATGAGGGGATACAGCAGTGATATGGAGAGTATAAAAGTGTAAAATAGGCTACAAATACAAATGATACTATTTAGTGCCAGAAGTTAGTGCAGTAATGCCTATCTATCAAGCATGAAAGCAAATATTGTGAATTCTGAATTATATTCTTAGGAAGCTGTATTTCATATACAAAGGCATTAGGATGATACATTTAGTGTGCAGTAGTTCAGGAGGTATAATGTTCACTGATATTCTAGAATTCACAAAATGATTCAAAAGAAATAGCCTACTTGTGAAGGGGAGAGTATTTAGGGGACTTTTGATAAAGCTCCCAACATTCAAAAACCTGTAAAATTAATTTAAGCTAAACATGCTCATTCCAGTCATCCTCCCAATAAAATTTCAAAACTGGGAATGGAAAGTCCAACAACACTGAAGGGAAAATATGTTACTAACTTCTGTGAAAAGTTTATCTATGACTAAGAGAAACAAGAAAGAGAAACTTTCTCTTTTTCACTCAGAGAAAAAGATGTTTCTCCTCTTCATCTCATTATGTTTGAATGTGACTAAGTTGTCTAAAGTTTCTCCAGCTACCTACTCTAGGTCTGAGGTTAAAGGTAACAGTGGTTTCTCCATGACATCATTTAGACCAATGTTCACCGCAGTGTTCTTGGATCCTGGGTTATCTGTGAACTAATTATGACATATATATTTCCTAAATTTTTAAGGCAATTTGAATGGGACTTTTAAAACTTATTTCCAAAGAAGCACCTTACCTGATATCATATGTTGTGAAAATATTGATAGAGATAAATAGATTCACCAAAATATATGCTTAACTAAATAACTGTGATGACTGTATTAAGAAATGAACGATAAAGTTTATATTCTCAAAGGACAAGTTATATAATATAAAACATAATGAATGTTATTAGCTATCTCTATTCTAGTGATTGTGATAAAAATCCCAGAATATTTTATTGAGAAGGAGAAAGAGGGGTTAAAGAAGGCTTTTATTAGTTCATCAATCTTTTCATCTTCCACATTGGGAATTAGTTAGCGTTTTTTTCACTGAAATTAATAAACTTAGAAAGACGGATTCAAGTCATGATTTAAAGGAAAAATATATTTCTGAGTAAATAATCATTATCATTTATATGAGGCACCAAGCAAATATACAGCAAAAGGGAGAAAAAACAGAAAATAAGGAAGCATCAACAAAATGTCAGATAAGATGACAGAGATAAGATTAAACAGATCCTCTGGGAGAGGCAGGAGCTCTGATCTGCTTGCTGTTTGCATGATCTTGGGCAAAACGTTAATCTTTCAGAGCCTCAGTTTCTTATTTGTAAAATGTAAATGACAGTAATAGTAATTATCATACATTGCAGTGGGGATTAAATGATTCAAAGCATATAATGATTTGTATGGTAATGGCACAAAATAAGTTTTCATCAAAAGTTAGTTTTTACTGTTGTGGTGGAAAGCAATGATTATGATTTGTTTTTGGAAAACAAATCTCAATATTATTAGGCTGACCAAAAAGTTCACTTGGTTTTAAGTAAAATAAAAGGTACATTTTTCATTTTCACCAAGAAGTTTATTGAACAACTTACTCACTAATCAAATGAACATTTTGGCCAACCCAATGCAAAGCTGCCAGTTTTCACTAAACTAATGCTTTCAATATAACTAAATCAAAATTTTTGTTGATTTCATTTTTACACTTGATAAATCTAAATATATATATATATGTATGTGTATGTATATACATACATATGTATATATGCCCAAATTGTTTTAATCATATAGTAATCCTACTCAGTAGAAGAAAGCATGGTGAAAAAACTGATCTTTTTTTTTCCAACAAATTCTGTTGGTTACCTGGCTAGCTATTTGGAAAATAAATCTCTTACCTGGGTTATACTAATACTTCTTATCTGTTTTCATCTGTTTTCTGATAGATCCAATTGTATAAGAGAACATGCATAGTCCACTACTACATGAAAATTGTTAGGGTTTTTTAGAGGACATTTTAGTGGAAAGAGTAGTTGACAGCTAAAATGTTAAAATATTTTAAAATACTATATTTTTTATAGAATATATTGGAATATATTGGGTTCTGTCAACAGACTCATGATGCTTTTAGCACCATCCTCACTGTTACATTCTGTGAAATCAGCCAGCTTCCGGCCATCTTTACAGGGGCATGATTGGACAATTGATGTTTTGAGATGCCTGCTGCTCACTTCACAGTGAAGATAAAGCCTAGTTGATTGTAAATCATATGTTTCAGCTAGAATGCTTTCAAAAGGTTTTGTTTTTGCTGGCTTAGTTGAGATTCCTGGGGTTGTCTGACGTTTCAACTTCACATCACAGTAGCCTGATAACTGTACTTACCCAAAGTGCAAACTCAGAAGCCAAAAAGGAATTTTCTGTCATAGGTGGTACAAGCAGTGAAGTTCAGTGGGAACTTGAGTGAAAATAATGAGTATCATTTAATGTGGGACTCAAAACTTTGGATTGCATAAATTCAGAGAATTAATCCATTTATTAATTAAAAAAAATTTTTTTTTGAGCACCTACTAACTGCCATGAAGGTATACTGGTTAACAAAACTAAGAAGGCCCTGCCCTCTAGTGGGAAGAGAGACAATAAACAAGTAAAAGAATAACTGCAAATTATGTTAAGCACTGACTTTTTGATGACAGTTTCAGTCTTTAACACTTCAAGATCACATTCTAGAAAAATCTTTTTTCTCTCTTAAAAATATTGATACTCAAAAAAAAGATCCTTTAAATATTTAATTAAGAATCAATTATTGGCCATTCAGTGTCCTGTACATGTAATGGTTTAAAAAATATTTTTTTTGCTAAATAGATTGAGTCAAATATGATATATATAGTGGTCTTATTTCTCTAAAAATACTGAGAAATCTGTGACACTTATCAGGTAGAACTAAATGAATGGTTAAAGTAATAAATAAACCAATGAATTTAGAAAATATTTAATATGTGTTGATTCTGATTTATGAACTAATATACCTACTTGTTTAAGTTAGACCTTTTCTTGTTATATTTTACATGACAGAATCTGTATAATTGAATAAGTTCCATGTTCTACTGAAACAAACAGTTGCATATATATAGATAGTATTCAATCTCAACAGCAATCCTAATAGGAACATTTGCTTGCATACTTTGAGTTCAAAGTGTTTGCAATTTGTGGTAGATTAAGCAAGGCAATAATTACTTGTACTTGAGGGATATACTTATATAAAGTGACCTAAAATGCAATGAGTTTTTTCTGCTCAGACAATTTTCCCCAGGTACAAATACAAATGAATGCATACACTTCCTTTTAACAAATTGAAAACTATCTATGTGTCAGTAGTATCCAGTCTTAAGTGTGCATACAGATCTTATGTGTTTCATTCAAGTCTTATTTAGAAAATATTGGATGTGATCACAAATGGCATCATTTTGATGTTTGGTATAATTTTCAATAAGTAATTTATAATGCTTACATTTTTATTTTGCAAATCATCAAGAAAATAATAAAGCATGAAAAGTTACAAAGTTTGAGATTCAAATGAAAATTTTAAAAGCTATGCCTCTAACGACATTCATATGGAAATATGAGTGATTTAAAATGGAAACCAATACAATATTGTAAAGTAATTAGACTCTCAAAAATTAACTAATTAATTAATTAAAAATAATAATAATGATTACAATAAAAAATAAAATTGAGCTTCAGATGCCTTTTATCGGTTGGAGTCTATAACTGTGTTGTGGAAGAAAGGTGGAGCATGATGTGGGCAACAAGCAGCAAGAGGAAGTTGACTAGACTTTATTAATCCTTTGCAGGGTGGGGAGGTGGTGGGGGAGCATGAGGCTTCTTGGGATACTCAAATACTTAAACAACCTTATAGGGAAAATAGACATGAGATGATAGGATAACGATTCCTATCTTTTTTTTCCTGAGGAACAGGGATTCCCTCGTTTTCAATGCACTGTTGGTACACATTGCAGCTTGAAGCTGGGGAAGAGGGTTGAGAGAGACCAACAAAAACAAATTCACTCGAGCTACCAAGTAGAGGTGGTCATTTTGAAATGAAGAAAGAAATGAATTTCTCCTGCATACTCTCTCTGGGAACTACCAGGGATGTTGGCAACTCCCAAGCTAACAATCAAGTCATACCGCTTACTTCTATTTTCCAGTGATGTTCATTTGCTTCCCTTTCAGCTGTCACCATTTGCAGTTTTAAGCATGATTCCTTTTCTCTGGCCTAATAGCAAAAAGAATAAAAATTTAAACTTTGAACCAGCTCTCCTTCTTCCAATGTCCATAGTTTTCTTGAGATTGTTATGTGCAACAAACTGTCACATGCAGGGCCTAAAATGAACACAAACACAGATACACACTCACAATAAAAAATTAATATATTTTTCAGAAATGTTCACAGTCACAGTAAAGGAGTTGTTCTTTTTTTCTTTAATAGAAGGAAGATGCTCTGTAATCAAGGACATAGCAATGCAGGGAAATAGCAGTCTCTGTATAGAAAGTCAAAGGATTGTAGACTCATTTCTCCAGAGCTCCCCCTGAAAATGTGAGCCAACTAGATTTAGAGATGACAGAAATTTACTAATTGGAAATAAACTATTTGTAAAATCACCTTAAGATCTGGTAGTGTTAATAATTTCCTAACATCGAGAGATTTAGATTGATTGAAACATTTCTGTTATAGTAGAGCAATAAACATCTTTTACTGTAAAGTTTTATAAATTTTAGCCAGTTCCTTAAGATATATTCCCAGTTGTGACATAACTGGTTCAAAGGGTTTGATTTGTTTCTGTCGGTTACCAAATATTTTAAAAATTAATACAGTGCACGTTTACAAGCAAGCATGCTCATTATAGTAATTATTTTCCAGTGAAATAATTTCCGTAAACTTGTGTGTTCAGTCACTCAGTTGTGTCCAACTCTTTGTGATTCCATGGACTGTATGTAGCCCACTAGGCTCCTGTGTCAATAGAATTCTCCAGGCAGGAATACTGGAGTAGGTTGCCATTTCCTACTCCAGGCTCCTTACCTTGGTGTTAGGAAAATCAGCAAATACTCTCCATCCCTGACACACACACAAAATCCTAGAATGAGTCCAAAGAAATGTGTAGATTTTTACTTCATAGTTTTAAAAAAAAGTGAAAAAAAAAAGTTTGCCTTTCTAGTACACAGTCTAAGTTTAATAAGAGAATTCTGATAGACTATTCATACTTAGTTTTGTTAGCTTTCTATTTCCAGTGTTTTTTTATATTAAATAGTGTAAATAGTGTGCCTTTTAACAGAAAAACATGCCATTTATTTTTCAGCATCAATTAAATTACATTTTGATTTCTTAATATTCAACCATATAAACAATTTAAAAAATTGTTTTTCTTTTGGTAAGTTAACCCAGTATTTATCTGTGTGCATGTTTCATTTTTATATATTATTTATTTTTACAAACCAGTGCCAAGCCCTCTCATCATATGATTTTTCCTGGATAAAAATGCTATCCTTGCCTCTAAAATATGAAGTGTACTTTTTACTCCTATAAGCTAAACACTTTTCATTACATGTATCAATTTCTATGCTGTGTAACACATTGTCAAAAATTTGATACTTGAAACAACATATCTTCATTATAAGTTTTCAGGTCAGGAGTTCAGATCCTCTGCTCAGGACTTCACATTTTGGCAATCTGTTGGCTTGGCTGTCTTTTTTTATTTTTTTCTGGAACTTGAGATCCTTTTCCAAACTCATATGGTTGTTGATAGAATTCATTTCCTTGTTGTTATATCCACTGAGAGCCCCACTTTGTCGCTGGCTCTAGGCTCCTAGAGGTTCTTAGATTATTGCAATGTGGCCTGCTCACAGGCTGTCCACAACACAGCCACTCACTTCTTCAAAGCCAACAGGAGAAGCTCTTATACCAGTCTGCTCAGATGGAGTCTTATATAAACTATCCATGAGAGAGACTATCCCACAACTTTGGTCTATTCTATTGGCAAGAAGCAAGTCCCAGGTTTGTATCACATGCTAGAAGGCGTGATTCAGTGAGGATCATCTTAGCATTCTGTCTCCAATATGNCCCCACCATACCCCACCCCACCTCACCTCCAGGAGGACTAGATTTTGAAAAATCGACCTTGGTATTTGGTCGCTTAGGTTGCCTCCTAGACGCCTTGAAGACGCGCTGCTCTAATCCCCAGGGCGTTCAGCCTACATTCCTGTCTTAACCCTGCTTTGTTTTTGGCGTGTCGCGAGGGAGGTACACCTCGCTTTGGTATTCCTTCATTTAACTTCCTGCAGCTCCTGGTTTCATCTCACCCGGGCTTTGCTAGTAATTCTTCATCTTCCTGACTAGTTTCATCCTTCAGATTCCTTTAAAAGACATTCACCCTGCCTTCCAAAAAAAAAAAAAAATCCCATCCCATCCCTGATGAAGCCAACCTCTGAGCCCCAAAGGGTGAGTGAAGCCTGCGCTGAGTCCCAGCCGCGCCTTCCTCCGTAGGACACTGCGTGCACCCCGCGGCCCGCTCCCTTTCTTTCCTGGGCGCCCAGTGTTACTAAGTCCCTCCCCAGGTCGAATTGAATTTACAACAGCTGTCCAGGTGCAGACCTCGTCTCTCTTGAGCCTGCCACGTTTCAAGCGCACTTCCAGGTCCGCTAAGCCGGGGAGCAGGGCCAGGAGCTCAGAGGGGAATGCGGGGGGCGGGGGGCGCGCGGCGCAGGGACNTATAAATAGTTTGAGGATGACTAAGCAATAAAGTAAACTTGAAGCAGAAGT
This sequence comes from Neotragus pygmaeus, assembly GCA_006410875.1. Classification (NCBI taxonomy): domain Eukaryota; kingdom Metazoa; phylum Chordata; class Mammalia; order Artiodactyla; family Bovidae; genus Neotragus; species Neotragus pygmaeus. Next base: position 59,182 of record SJYV01034962.1, on the reverse strand, counting down.
ATTTAACTCTCATAGTGACCATGAGGTTGGAAAGGGTATGCCTACAGAAAAAGAATGGCTCCAGTGTTCTAAATGACCTTGAATTTTCATGAACCACGAGAAAAGGGAATTCCTTTTTCAGAAGAAACAAATTTCAACAGAATTCTAGGAAATTAAATTCTCCTACCAAGAAACAAAACATAAACTATAAGGGAAGACCTTTTCCATGATTTAAACTAGATCTGGTATCAAAGCCTCTACACTTAAGCTGTGACATAAATGTGTCACTGGGTACATGTTCTGTGAATTATTTTAATTAGTCTTAATCCCTTACTCAAGTCATTCATGACTTTGGGTAATATCCTTAGCTTTAGTTCTAAACTTTACATTTTACTTAGGTAAATACTTTAAAACATACATACTCAATACACACAATACCCCCAAAATTACTTATGAGGGTAAACAAACTAAACCAACATTTTATAGCAAAGAAAGTTGTGCTACGTTCTCTTCCCACTCTTTCTTACACTTGGTTCCATAGTTTGATATCCTCAAGTTCTTTTCATTTTGGGAGGAAGAAGCAAAACAAAGCAGTTGTTAAGGCTCTGAAAGCAAGTGGAAATTTTCTGTGAGATGCAGGGAGCTCAGCCTGGTGCTGTGTGACAACCTAGAGGGATGGGATGGGGTGTGAGGTGTGAGGTGTGAGGGAGGCTCAAGAGGGAGGGGACGTATGCATACTTATGGGTGATTCATGTTGATGTGTGACANGGAAATTTTCTGTGAGATGCAGGGAGCTCAGCCTGGTGCTGTGTGACAACCTAGAGGGATGGGATGGGGTGTGAGGTGTGAGGTGTGAGGGAGGCTCAAGAGGGAGGGGACGTATGCATACTTATGGGTGATTCATGTTGATGTGTGACAGAAATCAACACATATTGTAAAGCCATTATCCTCCAATTAAAAGTAAATAAATAGACTGACTAGAAATAAATTATGTAAAATAACTTAAATATTTAAAATAAGAACTTTATCAAATTTATGTTTATGTAAAAATTTACAAGTTATCTTACCTTATCTTTAATTATATAAACTTTAAATTTTTTTTGACAATTGTATGATACACAGTTTTACTGCAAAATCACCTAGGTCAAAATCTACAATATTATTAATACTCCAGAATTCTCCCTTAGCCCCGACTAACTCCAAATTCTATATTCCCCTTGACATAAATATTTTAAATGGATGATAGATTAAGTATGTATATATGAATGTATATTTACATATTAAACCCACACATAGCACAGTATTATATATTCAGATAACCTGACTTTTACTCAATCTTCTTTGTGTTTTATTCTCCACCTATGTAGGAAACACTAACATTGTTTAGTTTTGCCTGTTTTGAATTCATATACATGAAATTAATCTACATTTTCTTTTGTGTTATATATAATTCATTCAGCATTATATAAAGTTCACCTTTACTGTGTGTAGTTCTAGTTTATTTCATTATGTTTCACTGCAGTGTAGTATTCTTTAGTATAAATATATGGCCACGTTATTCATTGTACTGTTGTTGACTTTGGAGCATTTGTACCAGTGGTCAACAAGGACATAGCCACTTGTATATATCAAATATATATTTAGGGTTTGAATTGCTTGATTACATGTTATGTATATTTCAAATGAGAAGATAATACTTCATGTGTTCTAAAATATTTGTATCCATTTACAGAGTAGTGTATGAAAATGTGTGATGCATCTCACGGCAAATTTCCACTGGCTGTCTATTATATGCATGGTACTGTATATGTTTCAATGTTACTGTCTCAGTTCATCGCACCTTCTCCTTCTCCTGATGTGTCCACAAGTCTGTCCCTATGTCTGCATCTCCATTGCTGTGCTGTGCTCAGTTACTCAGTCATGTCTGACTCTTTGTGATCCTTTGGATCGTAGCCCACCAGGCTCCTCTCTCCATGAGATTTTTCATGCAAGAATACCAGAGTGGGGTGCCATTTCCTTCTCCAGGGAATCTTCCTGACCCAAGGATCAAGTTCGCATCTCCTCCAACTTCTGCATTACAGGTAGGTTCTTTACCTGGTGAACCATTGAGGAAGCCTTGTTGCTGCCCTACAAATGGGTTCATCATGTAGCATTTTTTCTAGATTCCATATATATGTATTAATATCTGATATTTGTTTTTCTCTTTTGACTTACTTCATTTTGTATAATACACTCTAGATTGATCCATCTCACTAGAACTTAAATCAAAATTTTTCCTTCCTATGGCTTATTTAACTTATATGCAGAGTACATCATGAGAAATACTGGACTGGAAGAAACACAAGCTGGAATCAAGATTGCTGGGAGAAATATCAAGAACCTCAGAGATGCAGATGACACCACCCTTATGGCAGAAACTGAAGAGGAACTAAAGACCCTCTTATGAAAGTGAAAGAGCAGAGTGAAAAGTTGGCTTAAAGCTCAACATTCAGAAAACTAAGATCGTGGCATCTGGTCCCACCACTTCATGGCAAATAATGGGGAAACAGTGGAAACAGTGTCAGACTTTATTTTGGAGGGCTCCAAAATCAGTGCAGATGGTGATTGCAGCCAGGAAATTAAAAGACGCTTACTGCTTGGAAGGAAAGTTATGACCAACCTAGATAGCATATTGAAAAGCAGACACATTACTTTGCAACAAAGGTCCATCTAGTCAAGGCTATGGTTTTTCCAGTAGGCATGCATGGATGTGAGAATTGGACTGTGAAGAAAGCTGAATGCTGAAGAATTGATGCTTTTGAACTGTGGTGTTGGAGAAGACTCTTGAGAGTCCCTTGGACTGCAAGGAGATCCAACCAGTCCATCCTAAAGGAGATCAGTCCTGGGTGCTCACTGTAAGGACTGATGCTGAAGCTGAAACTCCAGTACTTTGGCCACCTCATGCAAAGAGTTGACTCATTGGAAAAAACTCATGCTGGGAGGGATTGTGGGCAGGAGGAGAAGGGGACAACAGAGGATGAGATGGCTGGATGGCATCACTGACTCGATGGACATGAGTTTGGGTAAACTCTGGGAGTTGGTGGTGTTCAGGGAGGCCTGGCCTGCTGTAACTCATGGGGTCACAAAGAGTTGGACACAACTGAACTAAAATCATATCCCCTTAGTGGAAGACAGGAAGGGAAGAATACGTTTCAAGCTTTCAACTACATAGGCCCCAAGTTGTAGACATCTAATTCCCCAGAACTGAACTGATGGATTAGTAATATTCCATTGTATATATGTCCCACAACTTTGTATCCAATCATCTGTTGATTGACATCTAGGTTGCTTCCATGTCCTGGGCTACAGTAAACGGTGTTGCAATGAACACTGAGGTACAAGTGTTTTTTAGAATTGTGTTTTACTCAGGGTAAATGTCCAGGAATAGGATTTCTGGGTCATACGGTAATTTTCCCCCAGTTTTTTATCTTTATTTTTTATTTATTTTATTTTTTTAAAATTTAAATTTATTTCATTTAATTGGAGGCTAATTACTTTACAATATTGTATTGGTTTTGCCATACATCAACATGAATCCACCACAGGTGTACACGTGTTCCCCATTCTGAAGCCCCCGCCCACCTCCCTCCCCATACCATCCATCTGTGTCATCCCAGTGCACCAGCCCCAAGCATCCTGTATCCTGCATTGAACTTAGACTGGTGATTCATTTCACATATAATATTATACATGTTTCAATGCCATTCTCCCAAATCATCCCACTCTCTCCCTCTCCCTCAGAGANGTGCCATGATCTTCGTTTTCTGAATGTTGAGTTTGAAGCCAACTTTTTCACTCTCCTCTTTCATTTTCATCAAGAAGCTCTTTAGTTCTTCACTTTTGGCCATAAGGGTAGTGTCATCTGCATATCTGAAGTTACTGATATTTCTTCCAGCAAACTTGATTCCAGCTTGTTCTCCATCCATCCCAGTGTTTCTCACGATATAATCTGCATATAAGTTAAATAAGCAGGGTGACAATACACAGCCTTGATGTACTCCTTTTTCTATTTGAACCAATCTGTTTTTCCATGTCCAGTTCTAACTTTTGAGGAACCAGAGAACAGAGAACCATAGATTTTAAGCTTAAAACATTTAATTATTCTTCATTGGTTTCAAGACAGGTTTACTTTATAACCTGTCTATATTTATCATCTATATTTATCGCTTCATGGCAAATAAATGGGGAAACAGTGGAAACAGTNCTAACTTTTGAGGAACCAGAGAACAGAGAACCATAGATTTTAAGCTTAAAACATTTAATTATTCTCCATTGGTTTCAAGACAGGTTTACTTTATAACCTGTCTATATTTATCATCTATATTTATCGCTTCATGGCAAATAAATGGGGAAACAGTGGAAACAGTGGCTGATTTTATTTTTCTGTGTTCCAAAATCACTGTGGATGGTGATTGCAGCCATGAAATTAAAAGACGCTTACTCCTTGGAAGGAAAGTTATGACCAACCTAGACAGCATATTAAAAAGCAGAGATGTTACTTTGCCAACAAAGGTCCATCTGGTCAAGGCTATGGTTTTTCCATTGTTCATGTATGGATGTGAGAGTTGGACTATAAAGAGAGCTGAGCACTGAAGAATTGATGCTTTTGGTGTTGGAGAAGACTCTTGAAAGTCTTTTGAACTGCAAGGAGAGCCAATCAATCCATCCTAAAGGAGATTAGTCCTGGGTGTTCATTGGAGGGACTGATGTTGAAGCTGAAACTGCAATATTTTGGCTATCTGATGAGAAGAGTTGACTCATTTGAAAAGACCCTGATGCTGGGAAAGATTGAGGGGAGGAGGAGAAGGGGACGACAGAGGATGAAATTGTTGGATGGCATCACTGACACAATGGACATGGGTTGGGTGGACTGGACAGTTGGTGAGGTTCATGGGGTGCTGCTGTTCACGGGGTCACAAAGTGTCAGACACAACTGAGCAACTGAACTGAACTGAACTAATATTTATCATCATCTACTTTCTTCAAGACCACATGTAACTCACCCACTTTTACATATGAACTCATTGAATACACCACACTAGTTCATGCCTCTATTCTTCAAAACATGCTATTGCCTCTTCTCGTAATGTGCTTATGCTCATATCAGTGGGCTTTCAAATTTTAGCTGATGTCCTTGTTTATTGTAATGGTATTTCTGTCCTCTCCCTTAAAATATCAGCCACTTTTTCTACTTGCACAACATTATACTATTTATTTTGTCTAGTATACCATATGGAAACTATATTTATAATTTATAACTATATGTTATGACTTACATAAATCAAAATTACAATAAGGTATCACCTCACACCTGTAAGAATGACCATCATCAAAAAAAATCAACAAACAATAAATGCTGGAGTGGATATTGAGAAAAGGGAGCCCTTCACACTGTTGGGAATATAAATCAATGCAGCCACTATGGAGAACACTATGGAGAATCTTTAAAAAGCTAGAAATAAAGTTACCATATGGCTCAACAGTCTTACTAATTGGCATATAACCTGAGAGACTAATAATTCAAAAAGTCAGACGTATCTCAAAGTTCATTACAGCACTATTTACAATGGACAGGACATGGAAGCAGCCTGATGTTCATTAACACTCTTTCATTTCCAATGACTATACGCTGAGTGTTTTGGAGACTCCGTCCTTGTCCTATTTATTGTGGCTGTCTATCACCATACCAATACCTATTGTATAATATTTTGCAACATTAATTGTAGTGAAAGGAATAAAGTGGTGTTGTTAGAAATGGAAATTATAAGAAAGAAGGATGTGATTTGTATTTCAATATTGGTTAAGCCTGGAGGAAATTACCTTTTTATCAGCCAAGAGTTTCTTAGTGAAAATTATTAAAATATTAAATATTGTTCAAATAAAATAATTATTTTAAAATATTATTTAAATAAAAGTGAAAAAGTTAATTTCAGCTAAGAAATTTAATGGTTTTAATAACTCAGAGAATAAGAATTGTTATAGTCCAGTAATTTGCATTAAAATAATGTTATCTATATCTTTTAACATATATTTTTAAAGTAAAGTCTTTATTCTATTTGGGGAAATTAAGTAATTTTTCAACAGATAGAGTCAATTAATAAAAGCCAACTTTTGTGACTTGAGTTATTCTCAACTAAAATACATTCTAATTAAATATAAAAGAAGAAAATTCCAGGAAATAAAACGATTTTATCTATAAACTTTAGGCAATTGCTTTGTCACGATCAAAAGCTATTTGATGCTCATTATATCACTTTCAAGGTGACCATTTCAAATTCACATAAATTTGAAGTTTAAGAGTTCATTTTATAATACCTTAGTTTAAAATTTTTTTAAGTTGTCAATTAGGCAAATATATTATTTGCATAAAAAGTAAATGTCACTATTTTATTTTATAATAGCCAGTCTCTGGACACAATGATTAGGGCTTCTCAAATTGAAGAGCAGGGAGGGCATAGATAAGGACAGATCTACTTTTATTTTCTGTGCTGTTACCATTATTGATTAGCTTTTTCATATTTACAAAAATGATGTGAAATGTTAGATTATTAGAAAACTAGAATAGATTTTAAAAACTTGCTTTCATAAAATTGTGACTTTATATTAGAAAACTGAGGATGCAGAGAGAAAGAATCCACTTCTTGTAACTGCAGTTTGTCTTGGAAATTAGATAATGTAAGCTTTTATCACTAAAGAACATTCCAGTAGGTATAACATTCATGTCATTTAAAATGCAGACAAAGGTTTTCTATGTTCAAGTCATGACTGACAAGCAGGCAGGTAAATATTGATACCAGATTTGATTAAGAAACTTTTGTCATATTTACATTTCATTTCTGAAACTCTGAAGATTTTGTCTTTGTTAAACAAATAACCTTTCATTTTTCTACTGTTTCATATACTTCCTTACAATTTTATTTTATTTTTTAATTTTATTTTACTTTACAATACTGTACTGGTTTTGCCATACTTTGACATGAATCTGCCATGGGTGCATACGAGCTCCAAATCCTGAATACCCCTTCTCACTCCCACTCCACATCATCTCTCCAGATCATCCTCGTGCACCAGCCCCAAGCATCCTGCATCCTGCATTGAACATATACTGGAGCTTTGTTTCCGACCTGATAGTATACATGTTTCAATGCCATTCTCCCAAATCATCCCACCCTCTCCCTCTCCCTCAGAGGCCAAAAGTCCGTTCTATACATCTGTGTCTCTTTTGCTGTCTCACATACAGGGTCATCATTACCATCTCTCTAAATTCCATATATATGTGTCAGTATACTATATTGATGTTTTCCTTTCTGGCTTACTTCACTCTGTATAATCGGCTCCAGTTTCATCCATCTCATTAGAACTGATTCAAACGTATTCTTTTTAATGGCTGAGTAATACTCCATTGTGTATATGTACCACAGCTTNCCATATATATGTGTCAGTATACTATATTGATGTTTTCCTTTCTGGCTTACTTCACTCTGTATAATCGGCTCCAGTTTCATCCACCTCATTAGAACTGATTCAAATGTATTCTTTTTAATGGCTGAGTAGAGTTGACTCAGTTTTTTAAAGAAATCTCCATACTATTCTCGGAGAAGGCAATGGCAACCCACTCCAGTACTCTTGCCTGGAAAATCCCATGGACAGAGGAGCCTGGTATCCTGCAGTCCACGGGGTCGCTAAGGGTCAGACATGACTGAGTGTCTTCATTTTCACTTTTCACTTTCATGCATTGGAGAAGGAAATGGCAACCCACTCCAATGTTCTTGCCTGGAGAATCCCAGGGACGGGGGAGCCTGGTGGGCTGCCATCTATGGGGTCGCACAGAGTCGGACACGACTGAAGCAACTTAGCAGCAGCAGCAGGCATACACTTCTCCATCATGGTTGCATCAATTTATATTCCCATCAACAGTGCAAGAGGGTTCATTTTCCTTCACACCCACCCCAGCATTTATTATTTGTAGATTTTTGATGATGAACATTCTGACCAGTGTGAGGTGATACTTAATTTTACTTTTAATTGGCATTTCTCTGATAATAAAGAATGTTGAGCATTTTTTTTTTTCATGTGTTTATTAGCCATGTGTATGTAGTCTTTGGAGAAATGTCTGTTTTGGTCTTCTGCCCATTTTTCATTGGGATGTTTGTTTTTCTGATATTGAGTTGCCTATGCTGATTGTATATTTTGGAAATTAATCCTTTGTCAGTTGCTTCATCAGCAATTATTTTCTCCCACTCTGAGGAATGTCTTTTCATTTTGTTTATGGTTTTCTTTGCTGTGTAAAGCCTTTTAAGTTTAACTAGATCCCATTTGTTTATTTTGTTTTTATCTCCATTAGTGGAGGAGGTAGGTCACAGAAGATCTTGCTGTGAGTGTTCTGCCTATGTTTTTTCCTAAGAGTTTTACAGTTTCTGATTTTACATTTAGGTTTTTAATTATTTATTAGCTTATCTTTGTGTATGGTGGTAGGAAGTGTTTTACTTTCATTGTTTTACACATTGCTGTCCAATTTTTCTAGTACCACTTATCGAAGAATCTATCTTTTCTCCATTGTATATTCTTGCCTCCTTTGTCAAAGATAAGGTGCCCATAGGTGCATGCGTATATCTCTGGCCTTTCTATTTTGTGCCATTGATTTATATTTCTGCTTTTGTGCCAGTATTATATTGTCTTGATGACTGTAGCTTTGTAGTATAGTCTGAAGTGAGGAAGGTTAATTCCTTCAGCTTCATTCTTCTTTCTCAAGATTGTTTTGGCTATTAGGAGTCTTTTGTGTTTCCATATGAACTGTGAATTTTTTTATTATAGTTCTATGAAAAATGCCATTGAAAATTTTATGTGGATTGCATTGAATCTGTAGATTGCTTTGGATAGTTTAATCATTTTCACAACATTGACACTTCCAGTCCAGGAACATGGTATATCTCTGCAGCTATTTATGTCCTCTTTGATTTCTTTCATGAGAATATCCTAGTTTCCTGTATACAGCTCTTTTGTCTCCTTAGGCAGGTTTATTCTGAGGTATTTTATTATTTCTGTTGCAATGGTGAATGGTATTGATTCCTTAATTTCTCTGATTTTTTATTTTTAGTGTACAGGATTGCAAGGGATTTCTGTGTATTGTTTATGTATCCTGCAAATTTACTAAATTCACTGATTAGCTCTAGTGATTTTCTGATAGTAACTTTAGTGTTTTCTATGCACAGTATACTGTCATCTGTAAACAGCAAGAGTTTTTCTTCATCTTTTCCAGTCTGGCTTCCTTTTATACCTTTTTCTTCTCTGATTGTCATGGCTAGGATTTCCAAAATTGTGATGAATAATAAGGAGGAGAATGGACACCATTGTCTTGTTCCTGATCTTTGAGGAAATACTTTCAGTTTCACCACTGAGAATAATGTTTATTGTGGATTTATCATATATGGCCATTGCTATGTTGAGATATGTTTCCTTTATGGGGTGTCTCTGAAGGCTCAGAGGTAAAGAATCTGCCTGCAATGTGGGAGACTTTGGTTCAATCCCTGGGTTGAGAAGATCCCCTGAAGAAGGGAATGGCTATTCATTCCAGTATTCTTGCCAGGAGAATTACATGGACAGAGGAGCCTGACGGGTAATAGTCTATGAAGTTGCAAAGAGTCAGACATGACTGAGCAAATAAAAGGTTTCTTCTATGCCTATTTTCTGAAGAGTTTTTTTTTTTATCATAAATGGGTGCTGAATTTTATCTAAAGCTTTGTCTGAATCTATTGAGATTATCATATGATTTTCATCTTTTAACTTGTTGATATGGTATATCGCATTGATTGTGTATATTGAAGAATCCTTGCATCCGCTACATAAACTCAGAATGATCATGGTGTATGATCTTTTAAATGTGCTGTTGGAATCTGTTTGCTATAATTTTGCTGAGGATTTTTTAATCTATGTTCATGTGATATTGGCCTGTAATTTTCTTTTTTTGTGATGTCTTTATCCGGTTTTGGTATCAGGGTAATGGTGGCCTCATAGAATGAGTTTGGAAGTGTTCCTTCCTCTGCAATTTTCTGAGAATTTGTGAAGAATAGGCATTAGCTCCAGAGAGGGCGATGGCACCCCACTCCAGTACTCTAGCCTGAAGAATCCCATGGATGGAGGAGCCTGGTGGGCTACAGTCCATGGGGTTGCTAAGAGTCAGACATGATTGAGTGACTTCACTTTCACGCATTGGAGAAGGAAATGGCAACCCACTCCAGTGTTCTTGCCTGGAAAATCCCAGGGATTGGGGAGCCTGGTGGGCTGTCGTCTATGGGGTCCCACAGAGTCAGACACGACTGATGCAACTTAGCAGCAGCAGCAGCAGCAGCAGCAGGCATTAGCTCGTCTCTAAATGTTTGATAGAATTCACCTATGAAGTCATCTGGTCCCAGGATTTGGTTTTTGAGAGATTTTTGATCACAGCTTGATTTCAGTGCTTGTGATTGGCTTTCACATAATTTCTATTTCTTTCTGGTGCAGTCTTAGTTGAACATTTCTAAGAATCTGTCCACTTATTCCAAGTTGTCGATTTTATTGGCATATAGTTGCTCATAATACTCTCTTATTATCTTTTGTATTTCTGCATTGTCTGTTGTAACCACTCCTTTTTCGTTTCTAAATNTGGTGCAGTCTTAGTTGAACATTTCTAAGAATCTGTCCACTTATTCCAAGTTGTCGATTTTATTGGCATAAAGTTGCTCATAATACTCTCTTATTATCTTTTGTATTTCTGCATTGTCTGTTGTAACCACTCCTTTTTCATTTCTAAATGTGTTGATTTGAGTCTTCTCCCTTTTTTATTGATGAGTCTGCCTATTGGTTTGTCAATTTTATTTTCTCAAAGAAGCAGCTTTTAGTTTTATTGACCTTTGATATTGTTTCTCCATTTCTTGCTCATTTATTTCTGCTCTGATCTTCACAATTTCTTCTATCTTTTCTACTATTCTTCTTCCAATTAGGCAATCTATTGATTTTAATTAAGTTGTATTTAAAACTGATTACATATAAAAGGAAAAAGGCATATTGGAAGGAAAGAAGGATTTATGGGGGGGGGACCTGTAAATAGATGTNCATAATACTCTCTTATTATCTTTTGTATTTCTGCATTGTCTGTTGTAACCACTCCTTTTTCGTTTCTAAATGTGTTTATTTGAGTCTTCTCCCTTTTTTCTTGATGAGTCTGCCTATTGGTTTGTCAATTTTATTTTCTCAAAGAAGCAGCTTTTAGTTTTATTGACCTTTGATATTGTTTCTCCATTTCTTGCTCATTTATTTCTGCTCTGATCTTCACAATTTCTTCTATCTTTTCTACTATTCTTCTTCCAATTAGGCAATCTATTGATTTTAATTAAGTTGTATTTAAAACTGATTATATATAAAAGGAAAAAGGCATATTGGAAGGAAAGAAGGATTTATGGGGGGGGGACCTGTAAATAGATGTGCCACTAATGATTATAAACCATATTTTTTCTATCTTTTTCCTTAGCATGTATATGACCAACGCCCCACCATACTCATTTTTTTTTTTTTTCTTTTTGTGTGCCTTTCTAAATGTTACAGAGAGAGGTCAGGGAATTTGGATAAAAAAATTACACTTCAAAGTATTATATGAAAGAACAGAATAGTGAGGCACTGAGTGTGCCACCCCACTAGGAATGGGTATTCCTTACTATAAGGAGCTGCAAGCCCCGAGTCACTGCCCCCAAACACACACACACACACACACACACACCCGTTATTCAGAAACATCTTTGTTGTCCCATTAGCCTCAAGCTTTGTATGTTAAAAACTTGCTTTTCTCTCGTTTTTTTTCCTTCCTCAAATGTCAGAGATACGGTGACATAGTAAGGAATAAAGGTAGAGTCTAAAATAATTTTTGGCTTAGCTGCTTTATTTTAAATAGGAGAGAATTGTAAAATAATTGACTTACTTCCGCTGAGTTCTTACAGAGTAATAGGCAGTGATCTAAGGGTCCTTGATGCATAAACTCATTTAATCATCTTAATAATTCTTAAAGTTATATTATGATTCTAAGTTCATAGGTGAAAAAGCAAAGTTCCACAGCTATTTAGATATTTTATCCAATGTTACACAGCTAATAAGTGATAAAACTAAAAACCAAACACAGGTAACCTGGCTCCAGACAACCTAGTCTATTAATAATACTTCCTTATATCTTAAAATAATAATTTAAAGTATTTTTTCTGGCTTTGTCACACTTTCCAGAATAATGCCATTAGTAACATGTTTTTAAACCAAAGGAAGTTAATGGTGAACCTAACCACAGTTTTCCCCTTTCTTTTTCACTATTTTCCCCTTTATTTTTCCTTTTTTTCTTTTTCTAAAATAGTGAAAACACTAGAATAGTCAACAGAAAAAAATATGCTATTTTGTGAGCCTTCTAAAACAATTATTTACTTCCTTTTTAGTGATAATTATATATTTTGGCTTCTTCTTGGTTAAGCCCAGAATACTGGCATAATAATAGATTTTGATTGTTAAATATGATTTCTTAGTACTCCTATGTTAGTCATTAACACAAAAACCAAGTATTACTAATTTTCCCCCAATAACTTAGTAAGCTGCAATCTCTTCTCCACCCTACCAAATGAGGCATGGTCATATAACTTGTTTTTTCTAGTATGTGTTACTTGACACTACACTTTATAAGCCAGATGATACACCAAATTCTTTTCTCTCTATCAAAGTGACAGTTTCAGTTGATGGGATTATCTGTAAGCATGGGTCAAAGATTGAGGACAACATGTGACAGGGAGCCAGTCAACCTTGATGGACGTGAAGCATGGAAAATATAATTTTTGTTGAGGTTTGGGGATTGATTGTTATAACAGCATAACCTAGATTATTCTAACAGATACGTATTCCATTCCTAAAACATATAAACACATGATTCTTCAAAGAAAATATCTGCTTTTACACTAGTACCTTCTTAGTAATATTTTGTCTCTGAATATATTACTGTTTCAAATACTTCTGTTGTTATTTAGTTGCTAAGTCATGTCTGACTCTTGCCACCTCATGGACTGTAGGTCACCAGGCTCTTCTGTCCATTGATTCTCCTGGCAAGAATACTGGAGTGGGTTGCCATTTCCTTCTCCAAGGGATCTTCCCAACCTGAGGATTGAACCTGTGTCTCCTGGATTAGCAGCAATGCTGAGCCACCAGAGAAGCCCTTTAATAACTTCTGGATACTAAGAAAATAACTTTTTGGCTTTATAGAAAACAATTTATAAAGTAAAACAATGTCTTCTTGTAGAACAGGAGCAAATAACTCATATAAATTGTTAAAATAGTTGTATGACAATTTTGTTGTTTAGTCATTAAGTTGTGTCTGACTCTAACCCCATGGACTGAAGCACACCAGGCTTCCCTGTCCTTCACTATCTCCCAGAGTTTGCTCAAATTCATGTTTATTGAGTTGGTGATGCTATGTAACCTTCTCATCCCCTGTCACTCTATTCTACTATTTCTGTCTTTTTACATTGTAATGTAGTACTAATGCCACACTGATTTGTTATACAGAAAGAGTTGAGAAATTTTCATGTTTTATTTTCACTCTTCTACCTTCTTTTTTTTTAATCAGGTATTTTTTCTTGAAATGACTTTGTTTGGTGGCATCTTCTGTCCACTGTAAAGGATTCAAGACATAAATCAATGTTTCAAAAACATTTTCATACATTTCCTAAAACCTGTATTAATGTTAGTTGCTTTTATAATAACAGTACTTTACTGTCTTTATTGCTGTCATTTGTTGAAGAAATGAAGCTCAGAGAAATCACTGACTCAGTAGACAGTAATTTATAGCCAACAAAATTTAAAGTAGTTTAACTTGTTCATGCCTAAATGAGTGGAAAAAAAAGTGAGCTTTCATTTTACTTTTTTAAAAAAAGTATCAGACTACCATATAAAACTTCAGGAAAGCCTTGTTTTACAAATGCTTTATGTTCTTAGTAGAAAACTTGACTCTAAATAGAAGTTCACCCAAGTAGAATTTAAATTTGCACATTCTAAGGCATTGCAGCAATTTCTACTTCACTAAAACTGAAAAAAATCACTATATCTGTATTTTATATAAGTTGATCTTATGGTCCCTGCATAATGTTACTGCCAAAAAGTTATACAATATGCAACAATATTCTATTTACGACACATTAAGATCCTCCATGCTAGTCACGTGTCAACTAATATATCAGATTGCACAGTGGTCAGTTTTCAAGAAAACCATACAGATGTTTTAACATATAAGCAGAAAAGAAATGGCATTGTAGTTCAACATGATAGCTTTAATTTACAGTTTCTTAGTGTTTATATTTGGAATATTATACAAAGAATGAATGGCTATTTCTTCATAGGCATCCTATGTTTTCTATCCTTATCCTACTTCTAACTATACTTATAATTGACTTTGTGACTGTGTCTGAATTCAATCCTTTCTAATGACCATAATGACACCAAAATCATTCTTGCATTAGCATTTGGCCTGTGTAAGTTCTGAAAGTATTAACTGTAAGAATAAAATTGAGGTTGAAAAGAGTCCTAGAATTTCCATTAAAATGATTATTGAGTATAAGGTGACTTCAAAAGTTAAAGACAGTTCCCAGAAGCATCAACATAGCAGAGGAAGAATGATATGCTTTAATACAGATGTATATTAATAATTGTTATAGCTTTGGTTTAAGATGAACCTGTACGAAATTTTTTTCAGTACAGAGAAGGATGCATGCATGCTTAATTACTTTAGTCGTGTCCAATTCTTTGCAATTCTGGCTCCTCTGTCCATGGCATTCTCCAGCCAAGAATACTGGAGTGAGTTGCCATACCCTGCTCCAAGGGATCTTTCTGACCCAGGGATCCAACTGCATTTCCTGCATCTCTTGCAGGTAGATTCTTTACACACTGAGCCACCTGGGAGGCCCAACAAGGAAGGAAAATAAGTATTTAAAGTATATCCACCAGGCATAGACAACAATTTGCCACTGGCTACCAGAGTAATTTTTAACTGTTAACAACATAACTGTTAACAAAATGTGTCTTTAAAAAAGTGATAAATTTTGCTAAATAAATTATCTTTTTACTTTTAACTATAACAATCAAGAGACTGTAACTTCAACGCCACTTTGGTAATTTTTCAGGTGAATCTCTATCTAATATTTGACATATATTCAACCAAATCTTTCTCATCTGAATTTTCATGTAAAAAAGGTATGTTGGGTGGCCATCAACAATATTACAGGACACAAGTGAAATATAATTATTTGAGCACACATAAGTCTTACTGATGCATTTATTTCCTCCTATACTCAGCTGTTAGTCCTCTTAAATAATTTAACACCAGAATCTTAGAATATCTGTATATTAGTTTAATGGAAAACTCTAAGATTTTCAGAGACATGTGATATGAAATAATACTGAAGTACAAATTAAATCATGTGTTTTGCAGTGATATAAAATAAAATATAATGCATATTATAAATGTATGCATACATATAAATACTATAAAACTATTTCAGAAACTCAACAATGAGGTTCAAAAATGATAAAGACAAGCAAAACTTACTATTAATAAGTAGCAATTATGCCACTGAAACAGTAAAATGAACATCCTGTCCTTATTGCTTTTCTACCCTCCTACTAAATTTTGCCAATTAGATACAGAAGATCATAAGAAGACTCAAAGCACATTTGCAGGGTAATTGTATTGAGAGCAATCCAATTATGTTTAAATGCTTCCGTAATATTATCATTCTTACGGAAACCTCGGTTATACCAGCTTTATTTAGGAGACAGAGCAGATGCTGCTTTCCATTTACCTACTTCCCCTCATTCTACTAAGTCTGGAATGTGGTCCAGTCAGGATATTATTCAGTACAGACTGTCTCAGAACCATTCCCTGTAAGTGAAACTCACTGGCTATATATAGATGTCCAGGATTAATGCATAATAGATTGGAAAATTATGAGCTATTTCAAGTATTTTTACATCATCAACATAAGATGAATAACTCTATGTCTTCGTCATTTGATTTCAGCTCTCCAAATAACCATTTTTGAGGAATAGTATCTAGCAAGCTGTTGTGATTTGTTGTTTACTGAAGAAAACGTTCTTAGTCTAGACTTTCTTGATTCTTTCAGTGTCATGTGTTCTAACTTATCAAAAAAAAAAAAGTCATAAGAAAGTAACTGTATTATCTAGAAAGAAACATTCTTATTCTAAAACAATTTCAATAACATTTTTTCTTTAATTTTAAAAATACAATTTGCATATTTTATTCTACATATTTCTTCTATGATTCACTCATAGGAAAATATCTGCCTTTAAAAAATTTTTTTTTCTGATGAGACATGACAAATATAAATATCTATAAGGATGGCTGAAAAACAGCAAAGCAATTCATTATGCCGAGTTTCGTTGATTTTGCATATTTCAAATGATGTATATACCATTACACCTTTGTACATCTAAGTTTCATCTTCAAGTAGCATATTCAGTTCAGTCAGTTCAGTCATTCAGTTGTGTCTGACTCTTTGCGACCCCATGGACCGCATCATGCCAGGCCTCCCTGTCTATCACCAACTCCCAGCGTCTACCCAAACTCATGTCTATTGAGTTGGTGATGCTATCCAACCATGTCATCCTCTGTTGTCCCCTTCTCCTTGTCCAACACCACAGCTCAGCTCAAAAGTATCAATTCTTCAGCCCTTGGCTTTCTTTATAGTCCAACTCTCATATCCATTTATGACTACTGGAAAAACCATAGCCTAGACTAGATGGCAGAGAAGGCAATGGCACCCCACTCCAGTACTCTTGCCTGGAAAATCCATGGACAGAGGAGTCTGGTAGGCTGCAGTCCATGGGATCGCTAAGAGTCGGGCACGACTGAGAGACTTCACTTTCACTTTCCACTTTCATGCATTGGAGAAAGAAATGGCAACCCACTCCAGTGTTCTTGCCTGGAGAATCCCAGGGGCGGGGAACTCTGGTGGGCTGCTGTCTAGGGGGTCGCACAGAGTCAGACATGACTGAAGTGACTTAGCAGCAGCAGCAGCAGCAGACTAGATGGACCTTTGTCGGCAAAGTAATGTCTCTGATTTTGAATATGCTGTCTAGTTTGGTCAGAACTTTCCTTCCACGGAGCAAGCATCTTTTAATTTCATGGCTGCAGTCACTATCTACAGTGATTTTGGAGCCCCAAAACATAAAGTCCATCACTGTTCCACTCTTTCCCCATCTATTTGCCATGAAGTGATGCGACCGCATGCCATGATCTTAGTTTTCTGAATGTTGAGTTTTAAGGCAACTTTTTCACTCTCCTCTTTCACTTTCATCAAGAGGCTCTTTAGTACTTCTTCACTTTCTGCCATAAGGGTGGTGTCATCTGCATATCTGAGGTTTTTTATATTTCTCCCAGCAATCTTGATTCCAGTTTGTGCTTCACCCAGCCCAGGGTTTTTCTTGATGTACTCTGCATATAAGTTAAATAAGCAGGGTGACAATATATAACCTTGATGTATTCCTTTTCCTATTTGGAACCAGTTTGTTCTATGTCCAGTTCTAACTGTACTTCCTGACCTGCATACAGATTTCTCAAGAGGCAAGTCAGGTGGTCTGGTATTCCCATCTTTTCAGAATTTTCCACAGTTTTTTGTAATTCACACAATCAAAGGCTTTGGCACAGTTAATATAGCAGAAATAGATGTTGAATCCTATTTAATATACTGCACACAATGTAATTGAGTGTAATACGCAGATACATAATTTTATTACACATTAAATTGCTGGCTATATAATGTTGAAAACATACAAAAATCTAATTTCTCAAAATCAGTTTTTATCATTTTTTTCTCTCTACCTGGGTTAATGATATAATATGTCTCTCATAAAAACTGAATGAACTGTTGCCACTACTGTAGACAACCTAACAATATGCATTCTGCAAAATGTTGATAATAAAATTTTATTATTTGATTCAGTAGCACATACTTCTTGTCACAATGAATGATTTAGTATTAACTATCTAAAACTGAAATCAGTTTTTGACACATATTCTCCAATGTCTAATTGGCAACTGAATCCAGAATGCTAACATGTTTAGTTACCTCAGGGTATATTTTACAACTAATTCAGCTTTTAATCATTTACTGGGAAGTCAAATCACTTAAAATGCAATATTTTATGGGCCCTGGTGAATGATTGATAATATTTGTTATGAAAATGGCTCAGGGTAAAATTATTGAGACCATCTAGTATGGAATAAGTCTTTAAGGTCTCAATCACTTATTTATTTTTATGTTGGACCAGATGCAGAATTATTTACCAAGGAAACACCAGCTCCTGAATATTTTCTTCTGCTATCCTCCTGTATATCTACAGGAGGCCTGATTATTTTAGAGAAAATACCAGGCTTGAAATTTGTTTCCTTTACAGACATCAACTATCCTTAGCTGATTATAAAGCATATGGGCCTGTCTTTTAATCAACAGAATGGCTACTGTGTCTTCAGATTCCCACAGACTGTAATCTCATACTCTTTGCTCCTGAATATTAAGATAAATGAAAAGGAACAGAAAATATTATTGGGGCTATTATCTTGAAGGACATTGGATCATGTATCACCCTTTATGTTGAGAATAGCACTTGATAGTGAGCCATAGTCTCAGAATTACACTTCAATGTCAATATTTCAACATCTTGAATAAATGCTTTTATTGGACTTCCCTGTGGCACCATGTTCTCAGCTAGGACTGATTAATGCTGTAGGAGCTATCATACAAAGTCTGCATTTGTAGTAATTTTATAGATTTTTAAAGAACCTTATCTATTATATCACACAGTGGTTCCTTGAGGCATCAGGGGAAACTATCCAGAATTTTCTGAAAAAAATATTTTTATACAATGATTAATGTTGAATCTTAAGATTATGTTTCTCCCCTCACTTCAGCTTCTGAGAATCATAATGTTCAATCTTTACCTAGAACTAACAACATATTAAGAATTCTGTTATTTTTATTTGAGTACTAATCTTATCTCTGCTGCTGCTGCTAAGTTGCTTCAGTAGTGTCCGACTCTGTGCGGCCCCATAGATGGCAGCCCACCAGGCTCCCCCATCCCTGGGATTCTCCAGGCAAGAACACTTCAAATTAGAATTTTTGTCTGTAATTTATCAGAGAGTTCACTCTTATTAACATCGTTCTCTTTTTCTTAATTCACTTTTTTTTTTTCATCATGTCCTGTGGCATGTGGGATCTTAGTTCTCCAGTGAAGGATTGAACCTATGCCCCTTGCAGTGGAAGCATGGAATCTTAACCCCTGGACCACCAGGGAAGGCAACTTAAGTAACTTTTTGACATTTACTTTTTAAAAATCGTATTAATAATTTATTTATTTAGAGTAGCTTTAAATTCACCTTAAAATTGAAGAGATGTACATAGATTTCCTTTATAGCCCCTGACCATGCAGATGCATAGCCTCCCCAATTACTAGCATCTACCACCAGAGGGGTACAGCAAGGGAATTCCAGAAAAAAAACTAACAAAACAAAAACATATACTACTGTTTCATTGGCTATGCTAAAGCCTTTGCTTGTGTGGATCACGACAAACTGTGGAAAATTCTTAGAGTTGAGACTATCAGATCACCTTACCTGACTCTTGAAAAACCTGTATGCCGGTCAAGAAGCAATAATTAGAACCAGACATGGAACAACAGACTGGTTGAAAATTGGGAAAGGAGTATGTCAAGTCTGTATATTGTCACCCTGCTTATTTAACTTCTATGCAGGGTACATCATGTAAAATGTTAGGCATATGTCTTACAAGCTGGAATTAAGATGAAAGTGAAAGTGTTAGTTGCTCAGTTACTCTTTGCAAACCCTTGGACTGTAACCCACCAGGCTCCTCTGTCCACTGGGTTTTCCAGGGAAGAATACTGGAGTGGGTTGCCATTTCCTTCTCAGAGAATCTTCCTAACTCATGGATTGAACCCAGGTCTCCTTCACTGCAGGCAGACTCTTTGCCTTCTGAGACACGAGGGAAGCCAGAATCAAGATAGTCAGGAGAAATGTTAACAACCTGAGATATACAGAGGATACTACTTTAATGATAGAAAATGAAGGGAAACTAAACAGCCTCTTGATAAGGGTGAAAGAGGAGAGTGAAAAAGTTGGCTTAAGGATCAACATTCAAAAAACTAAGGTTATGGCATCTGGTCCTATCACTTCATGGCAAATAGAAGAGGAAACAGAAGCAGATTTAATTTTCTTGAGCTCCCAAATCGCTGCAAATAGTAACTGCAGCCACAAAATCAAAAGTCACTTGTTCCTTGGCTGAAAAGCTATGGCAAAACTAGATAGTGTATTAAAAATCAGAGACATCACTTTGCTGACAAAGGTCTGTATAGTTTTTCCTGTAGTCATGGATGGATGTGATAGTTGGACCATAAAGAAGGCTTAGTGCTAAAGAATTGATGCTTTTGAACTGTGGTGCTACAGAAGACTCTTGAGAGTCTCTTGTACAGCAAGGAGATCAACCAATCAAAGCTAAAGGAAATCAATCCTGAATATTCATTGGAATGATTGATGCTGAAGCTCCAGTACTCTGGCCACCTGATGTGAAGAGCTGACTCATTAGAAAAGACCCTGATGCTGAAAAAGATTAAGGGCAGGAGAAGAAGGGTGAGACGGAGGATGAGATGGTTGGATGGAATCATCAACTCAATGGATATGAGTTTGAGAAACTTCAGGAGAAAGTGGAGGACAAGGAAGCCTGGCATTCTTTAGTCCATGGGGTCATAGAGAATAGGACATAATTTAGGAACCAAAAACAATAACAAATCACTCAAAATCCATAATTTACACTGCACTTCACTTTTGGTGTTGTGCATTCTATGGGTTTGGAAAAGTGTATTATGACATGAATTCATCATTAGAATAGAGAGATAATATAATAACATATAAAACAGATATATCTTAAAATAAGTATGTGTAAAGATACTCTACATTATGTGGCATCATATTACATTATCATGTAAGCATATAAAAACATATACCACATTACGCATCATCAAGGAAAGGTAAATTAAAACAACAATAAGAAATTACCATGCATCTTATAGAATGACCCCAAATCTAAAACACTGACAACACCAAATACTGGTGAAGAGGTGAAGCAAAAGTCCTCTCATTCATTTTTGGTGAGAATGCAAAATGGTACAGCCAATTTAGAAGACTGTTTGGCAGTCTTCCCAAACTAAATATAGTCTCATCATATGATCCAGAAATTCTGCTCTTTGGTATTTACCCAAAGGAGTTGAAAACATATATCCATACAAAAACCTATACATGGATGTATAGTAGCTTTACTCATAGTTGGCCAAAACTGGGAAGCGAATACGATTTCCTTCAGTAGATGAATTGATAAATAAACTGTGGTACATACAGACAGCACCAGAAAGAATGAGTTATTAAGCCATGAAATAATGAAAGAACTTTAAATGTATATTATTAAGTGAAAGAAGCCAGTCTGAAAAGGTTACATATTGTATAATTCCAATTATGTGACATTCTGGTTAAGGCAAAACTACAGAGACAATAAAATGTTCATATCAGTGCTTTCCAGGGGCTTGGAGTTTGGGAGGATGGGAGATGAATAGGCAGAGCACAAAGGATTTTTAGGGCAAAAAAAATATTCTGCACATAGTCATGTATTGATGTGAGAGTTGGTCCACAAAGAAAGCTGAGTGCTGAAGAATTGATGCTTCTGAACTGTGGTGTTGGAGAAGACTCTTGAGAGTCCCTTGGACTGCAAGGAGATCAAACCAGTCAATCCTAAAGGAAATCAGTCCTGAATATTCATTGGAAGGACTGATGCTGAAGCTGAAGCTCCAGGACTTTGGCCACATGATGCAAAAACTGACTCACTGGAAAAAACCCTGATGCTGGGAAAGATTGAAGGCAAGAGGAGAAAGGGACATAGAGGAGGAGATGGTTGCATGGTATCACCAACTCGATGGACATGAGTTTGAGCAGGCTCTGGGAGTTGGTGATGGACAGGGAAGCCTGGCATGATGCAGTCCATGGGGTCAAAAAGAGTCGGACAAGACTAAGCAACTGAACTGAACTGAATTGATGATATCATAAGGATGAGACATAAGTCCAAACTCATATAAAATGTACAACACCAAGAATGAATTGTAATATAAACCAGCAATTTTGATGATTATGATGCACCAATGTAGGTTCATTCTTGGTAAAAAATGTGTCATCTTGTTGAGTGACATTGATAATGAGGGAGGCTATGCATATGTGGATTAGTCAAAAAGGACATCCCTGCATCTTCCCCTCAGTTTTGTTATGAACCTGAATCTGGACTAAAAATATATAAAGTCAGTAAAAATTAAAATAAAAAAAATTTTAAATGGATGAAACACAATCAATTTTTTTTTAACAAGTTCATAGTTCAAAGAAGTAGACAGATAAGTGAATGAACATTATCACTAACATGCAGTGAGCTAAGCCATAGAAGAGTCAAGGGCTGGGTGCTAATGAACAGAACAGGGATCTGTAATCCACTCTAACTCCAATAGATCAGGTCAGAGTCAAGAAATAATTTCCTGGAGATGGTGATCCAGCTGAACCTTGTAATCATCATTTTGATATTATTGATAGATTCATTTGCTTACATTAAAATTCATCATAATTTAACTCCCATGATTTTTATCAATAATTATATTCCACCCCAACTATCCCAAGTCTGGTTACATAGAGAAGGCATATTAATCAAATCAGAATTAGAAGATCTGAAAGTCTTCATTCAGTCATTTTTCCTGCAAATTTATGTAAGAGGAAACAAATTGTATCAAAAGCACAGAAATCATTTCTAAGTTTTATTTAATTATCTACTACAGAAATGAATGGTGTTATTTAAGACTCACCCCATTCTGGTGTATTTATATTTTAATAAATACATCATTTTGGTGAGACATGGTAATGATAAATCAATCTATCATTAACTTCCAGAAAACTTATCTTTAATACTTTCAATTTATTTCTAAAGTCAACACTCTTTTAGCAAGACTATGCTTGAGAAGCATTAGGTAACTTTTCAGAATTGCTTTTTAGGATTAAATGACAAACCAAAACTGTGGTTTTTACAGAAGCAAGTAAAATCCTCCAAAATATCAGGCTAAAGATTTTGATTAATCTTAATAGTCTGAAGGAAACATTTGGGGATTGGTTCTTTAAGACAAATACGGTATTGTAAAGCAAAGTAAAGTAAAAATAAAAATTAAAAAAAAGAAAAAATGCATGCAAAGGTCATTTCTTCTATTACTTGAAAATTACTGTTGTTATATTGTATAGTTGTAACCTAGAGGCAACATAATGAGTAATTATTGAAACATATTTTATCTCTGTTTTTGTTATAATAATTCATTTTTATTGATATGAAATGTCTATAAATACAATTATAAAATTATAAGCACATTGAATTTTAATCAATAGCTCCAACTATTATATTATAACCAGATCACTTATTAAGACTTTAAAATACCATTATATTTGCATAATGCTTAAATTTTGCTTCTTTAAATATTTAATAATTTTTCAGCTTGAGTTGGATACCTACTCAGATAATAAAAATAGGGTAGGTTGAACAAAATATTACAAATATGAATTATCCACCATTTAACTACCTTAGAGTTGCTTGCCATATTTTGACATACTGACATTTTAAATCCATGTAATATCTTTGTATAATTTCTTCAGCTTAAACTAAACCATTGACTGTAAACCAATGGTTTCTTGACACAGCATTTTATTTAACTTACTTTTCTTACATTATATGCCTTTCATTCTGTTGTAATTGCTTATTGCTTCCATTACAGTAATTAACATTCTTCATAGTTTCTCTCACAGAAAATTTCCTGCACTTCCTATTACTTAGAACATAATTTTATAAACGACAATAACCAAGGGGGAAAGGAGAAGGTACAGAGTTTTTATTTCTGGTCATAAAAGTACCACTTGTTGGTTTTCTGCTCAATTGATTGTGTTCATCATAACAAATCCAGGATCACTCCTGAAGAGATGGTCATAAGAAGAATGAAATCCCCAGTAAATGGGACGTGTTACAGGAAGCACATAACTGAAATCAGCACTTGCTGGGCTTGTGCTGTTTCACGAGCTAGATAAAATGTAAGAGCCACCATCTCCCATCTAGTGACTTTTCTGTATGACTATTTCTCAAAATAGTAGCATCAGCTTCATCTCAGAAGTAAAGTGCAAAATCAGACTCTAGAGTTAGAGTCTAGTAATCTGTGTCTTAAAAAGCCCCTCCGCCCCCACCACTGCCCTAAGGATTATGATGTGTGCTAAAGCTTGAGAACTACCGCTTTAGGAGTTGTTCTTACAGATCACTTCTCTTCCTCACAAAACTCTTATCTTTTTAAGGGAAATTATGTATAGTCATAAAAATACAGGACTGCTTCATGACCTTTCCCCAGGTAGTCTGTAATCTCCCTGGAAGAGGGACCTCTCCTTTGTGCTTGCTCATGATGAATCTCGAGTCTTGCAGTGGAATGGATGGGTCACTTAGCTCTCTGCAACATTATTTTGGGTGATCATTAAGCTTTTGAAGCTGACTCTAACAGATAAGTATTATACAAAAACACAAATAATTATAATGAAGATTATATAAAACATTAAAATCAAATGTGAGGGTAAAAATTGATATGACCTTTCAGTTACTATGGCTTAGACATGTCTTGTGATTACTTGGTAAGATACAATATTGAGCTCAAAGACATTTTCATAAATGTTTACCATAATTAGGTTAATATTTATATTTATATAGTATGGTTTCATGTCTATAATATATGCATATATTGTGTCATTTATTTATTCATGATAACATAAAAATGTTTACACTTACATAATACAGTTTAAAATGCTTTCATATCAATTGTCTCTTTTACTCAATATATGATCAGTTTTTGAGGCAAAATATAGAAGTCATCAACAAAAGAAGTCAACTGAGAAGCATTAGCTCACACTTTTTCTGAGTTGCTTTTCAAAACTTACTGTCAAGATAATCTATTTAAAAATTTTGTACTTTGCCTGAATTACATCCATATTGTTAACTCATGTGCTTCACTCTTTAACCTATCTTTAAAAAAGGTTCATGCAGCTACCTTTCTCCCTTGGCTCCTGGTCTGTTCACTTTTCTTATCCTTGATGACAGTATGCATAGAAAGCTCAAAGCAATTTCACAAGAATATGATTCATCATGTTAATTCTGTATTTACTGATTTTCTAAGTAATACTTAGAAATAATAGGTGTAGGTTACTATTCAGTCTTACCTTTAAAGCATTTACAGAAAAAAAGTGCTACCAACACAAGTATAAGCACAATTATCTATAACATGTAGCATCAGGTCTGCCCTTGATATTTGCAAAATTAAGACAAGAGCAGAAATGGAGGCTCAAAACCTTATGTCTAAACATATGGATGTTACATTAAACTCTAAACAACAAGGAGTTAAACATGCTCTAATCTCTTCATTTGGAAATGCTCTCCTCAAAATTAAGTGGAAGGACAGAGTTTAGTACCTAAATGTAGCCATGCAATGTGCCCCTGCTCCTTCAGTGCTGGCTCAGTCTTGCACTGTAGAGAAGAGCCCCTTGGGACTCACACAGAAGTCCAAAGTCTCTACAAACAACCTCCCCTGGGCCAACACTTGAACCTGGCAGTACCCATGACAGTAATATAATCCATCCTAGAGAGAACCTAGACAGGCTGTGGACAGACTAGGGGCCATTTGGATACAAAAGTCCAGCACATAGGATTTGTTCAATACCATGGTCCAGAAGGTGTATGGGGTCTGAGTGCACACATCCAGGCATGCCCAGGGATGCCTCAGCTCATGGAGAGAGGCAGCTGGAAGGAACCCAGAGTGTGGGTCCTCGAGCATATGGCAATGCAAATAGGGTTTCTATGTGTGTTTCTATATGTGTTTCCAAGAGTGGACCTGTGCAGCACACAAATAAAGAAGGCCCTTGAAGGGAACACATTCTACTTGTCTTTGTCCACATCAGTGAATTTCATCATGATTTCACTTCTTTTGAAACAGATAGCTTTCAAAGCACCCACTCCCCACCAAGTATTTCCAAGTTGGATTGAGGTCTGTCCTCTAATTGACTTTCACATCATTTTTGTTCACTTTTTAAATCTCATTATATTGGTATTACTGTAAGAAAGGAGGCATGTTGCCAGGTAACCAGAGTGGAGAAGAGGCATTGCTGTTGCTATAGAAAACAGCTCTTGAGTAAGTTTCCATTGTAATGTTAGATCCACTCAACTTGTGTGAACAGTTTACAGTTTCTGCCTATTTCTCACCTCCCTCTGTCCCTCTCTCTCCCCTCCTGCCCAAGTATGGCTCTCCTTTTGATTTCCTTTTGAGCCTACTCTTTTTCTACCAACTATTTAATATGGGCACTGTCTCCTTTACTCAATAGATTTTCTCTTCTGTTCATTACTGCACACTCAGCACTGCCAAACGACAGCACTGGCAGCTCATTTAAACTTAGAGAACCGTGTTCTGGTGGTAACGCTTCAAGCTGGCCTTGAATTAGAACATCTGCAGCAGCCTGTGCTAGATGGTTTCTCTGCCATTATTACTGCCCCACAGGACAGAATTGGGCTGCCCAAAGTTGGCAGTGAGACTAGAACAGAAAGCCAATCTCAATATCCCTTCAACGTTATTTTCTATTTTCAGTTAACATTTTCTGTGCCTTATCCTATAATTAAACTTTTATCTCAAAAATTATTTTATTGAAAAGGAGATATAATATTACTACCATAGGCCAATCACTATGATTGGAAACAGAATTACAAATGACTTATTAATTTATATCAAATAAATAGGCCAACAATTAAGCTGGTTTGCATACATTTAGTGGTTTTCATATTAGACATTTTTTTGTATTCTTGTTTATTTTATAATATTTTATGTAATATTTTGAGTCATACTAGTTCACTGTGAATAAAAAATAACACGCTTTTCTTCCTTGGGATTTGAACTTAACTAGGAAATATATCCCCATGGTATATCAGGCTGTGTGCTCTAAAAGTTCTGAGTAACACTACTGGGTTGACCAAAAGGTTTTTTTTGGCTACTAAATATGCTGTTCAATAAAATTCTCCATGAAAATGAAAAATATGCCTTTTACCTAGATATGAATGAACTTTCTGGTCAACCTAATATATTAGAGTATTTTTTCATGAACCCACAGTGGTTAAATGAAAAAAAAAGCTTCATACCCTAGTGCTTTCCAAAAAGGATCCTGGTTATTTCCACCCCATTCTAAGAGGAAACAACCTCAAATCTTGTGACCACTAGTTTGTCTTTGTTGTTGCAATTGCTGCTGCTACTGCTGCTAAGTTGAATCAGTCATGTCTGACTCTGTGCGATCCCATAGACAGCAACTCACCAGGCTCCTCTGTCCCTGGGATTCTCCAGGCAAGAATACTGAAATGGGTTGCCATTTACTTCTCCAGTGCCTGAAAGTGAAAAGTGAAAGTGAAGTCGCTCAATCAGGCTAGTTGTCACTGAATGCAAAAGAAACCGATTCTGATTAGGACATCATTTTGCTTAAATAGACATTTGCAAAGAGATGATGTTAGAGCAAAGCAAAAAACATACAAGTCAAGAAAATATTGGAAAAGAGGACGAAGTAGAAGATGTACATAGGAATGTAAACAAACACTGGGGAAGTAAAGAAAGCAAGATCTACTGGTACAATAGTAGTGAACAAGCACAACTAGTGGGATGCAATCAAAACCATGTTTAACATGTCGCCACTCTGTCCATTTAACTTTGTTCAGTGGGGCTAATTTTCACTTGTCATTAGATGAAAACTTAGCCACCTACAGCTTTCCTGCCAACTCTCAGCTAAGTCAAGTTGCTGTCACCTTGTATCACAAAGCGGAGCCTAATTCAGTACAATGAATACAGTCAGAGTACTGACTGTACAATGCCTAGTCACAGATCTTAAAATTCAAAGTTTTTGACTTTACACAAAATGACAGTTACTCCCCTTTTCCCAGTAGGTTCTGTCTTAAGTCAAAAGATATAACTTGAATGCTTCCAGTCATGGGCAACTGCCAGTCAAGTTGCCTGTATTTGGGGCTTGGCTGAGGTAGAAAGCAGAGTCCTTTCCGAGGGCAGGTTTTTTTCTTTTTCTTTTTTTTTTTTTTTTGGTTTCTTTGGCAATCTCCCCACTTCCCCCATCACAGAGGGATATACCCTCCTTCAGTTACAGCTTTCACAGGTCTGAGTTTGATCAGAGGAGCAAAACTGCTAAAGGGAGATATAGAGTAAGCAATGTATAGCAGGAGGCCTTCTCAGGTAGCACAGTGGTAAATAATCAGCCTGCCAAAAGATGTAGGTTCAACCCCTGGGTCGGGAAGATTCCCTAGAGAAGAGTTACCCTCTCCAGTATTCTTGCCTGGGGAATACCCTGGCAGGCTACAGTCCATGGTGTTGGAAAGTGTCTGATATGAATGAGCGTGCTTGCACACATTTACACACACAGTTTGCTTCAGGAATCACACGATTGCAGGAGATTGTAAAGCAGTCTGTTGTCCTGAATCTGGTGATGACCCTAGAGTTCCTAAGGTCAGTCAGACTATCTGTCAAAAAGGAAAGCTAGAGATGGATGAGAACAGAGACAAACTGCACCTTGCAGGACATAAAGATACCTTCAAGATAAACTATAAATCAGGGAATGTTCATAAACCAAAGCTATGTAGCCATTGGTAATCTTCAGGATAAAAAGACATTCTTTGATTTGGAGTTGCACACTCACATTGGGCCAACTAGCTAAAGGAGAAGATCTAGGAAATAGAAATTATGAGTTCAAGTATAGCATTATGCTAATTAGGTGAGTCAGTGAAATAGCAACCATGTATACAAAACCCACCTGACCTCTGCACTGACTTTCGGAGTTTAATGGTTAAAATTTACTACAACCTTTCAAGTCTTTTACAAGTTTCCCCCCTCAATCTGTTTCTCCCATCAGGAAGCTTTCATAAACTTCTTATCCTTCTCCATCAGAGGGCAGACAGATTGAAAATCACAGTCACAGGAAACTAACAAACTGATCACATGGACCACAGCCTGGTCTAATTCAGTGAAACTATGAGCCATGTTGAGTAGGGCCACCCAAGATGGATGGATTACGGTGGAGAGTTCTGACAAAACATGGTCCACTAGAGAAGGGAATGACAAACCACTTCAGTATTCTTGCCTTGAGAACCCCATGAACAGTATGAAAAGGCAAAAAGATAGACACTGAAAGATGATCTCTTGAGGTCAGTTCAGTTCAGTTCATTTCAGTCGCTCAGTCAGGTCCGACATTTTGCCACCCCATGAATCGCAGCACGCCAGGCCTCCCTGTCCATCACCAACTCCCGGAGTTCACTCAAACTCATGTCCATTGAGTCAGTGATGCCATCCAGCCACCTCATCCTCTGTTGTCCCCTTTTCCTCCTGCCCCTAATCCCTCCCAGCATTAAAGTCTTTTCCAATGAGTCAAATTTTCGCATGAGGTGGCCAAAGTACTGGAGTTTCAGCTTTAGCATCATTCCTTCCAAAGAACACCCAGGGCTGATCTCCTTCAGAATGGACTGGTTGGGTCTCCTTGCAGTCCAAGGGACTCTCAAGAGTCTTCTCGAACACCACAGTTCAAAAGCATCAATTCTTTGGTGCTCAGCTTTATTCACAGTCCAACTCTCACATCCATACATGTCTACTGGAAAAACCATAGCCTTGACTAGATGGAACTTTGTTAGCAAAGTAACATCTCTGCTTTTTAATATGCTATCTAGGTTGGTCCCGAGGTTAGTAGGTGCCACATATACTACTGGAGATCAATGGAGAAATAACTCCAGAAGGAATAAAGAGACAGAGCCAAAGCAAAAACAACACCCAGTTGTGGATGCGACTGATGATAGGAGTAAAGTCTGATTCTGTAAAGAGCAATATTGCATAGGAACCTGGAATGTTAGGTCCATGATCCAAAGCAAATTGCAAGTGGTCACACAAGAGATGGCAAGAGTGAACGTCAACATTTTAGGAATCACAGAACTAAAATGGACTAGAATGGATTAATTTAACTCAGATGACCATTATATCTACTACTGTGGGAAAGATACCCTTAGAAGAAAAGGAGTAGTCATCATAGTCAACAAAAGAGTCTGTGNAGTGAACGTCAACATTTTAGGAATCACAGAACTAAAATGGACTAGAATGGATTAATTTAACTCAGATGACCATTATATCTACTACTGTGGGAAAGATACCCTTAGAAGAAAAGGAGTAGTCATCATAGTCAACAAAAGAGTCTGTGATGCAGTACTTGGATGCAGTCTCAAAAATGACAGAATGATCTCTGTTTGTTTCCAAGGCAAACCATTCAATATCACAATAATCCAAGTCTATGCCCCAACCAGTAATGCTGAAGCTGAAGTTGAATGGGTATATGAAGACCTACAAGACCTTCTAGAACTAACACGCAAAAAAGATGTCCTTTTCATTACAGGGGGCTGGAATGCAAAGGTAGGAAGACAAGAAATACCTGGAGTAACAGGCAAATTTGGCTTTGGAGTACAGAATGAAGAAAGGAAAAGGCTAATAGAGTTTTCCCAAGAGAATGCACTGGTCATAGAAAGCACCCTCTTCCAACAACACAAGAGAAGAATCTACACATGGACATCATCAGATGGTCAACACCAAAATCAGATTGATTATATTTTTTGCAGCCAGAGATGGAGAAGCTCTATAAAGTCAGCAAAAACAAGACCAGGAGCTGACTGTGGCTCAGATCATCATCTCCTTATTGCCAAATTCAGACTTACATTGAAAAAAGCAAGGAAAAGCACTAGACCATTTAGGTATGACCTAAATCAAATCCCTTATGATTATACAGTGGAAGTGAGAAATAGATTCAAAGGATTAGGTCTGTTAGGCAGAGTGCCTGAAAAACTGTGGATGAAGGTTTTGACATTGTACAGGGGCAAAGATCAGACCATCCCCAAGAAAAAGAAATGCAAAAAGGCAAAATGGTTGTCTGAGGAGGCCTTATAAAATAGCTGAGAAAAGAAGAGACACAAAAAAACAAAGGAGAAAAGGAAATATATGCCCATCTGAATGCAGAGTTCCAAAGAAAAGCAAGAAGAGATAAGAAAGCTTTCCTCAGCGATCAATGCAAAGAAATAGAAGAAAACAATAGAATGGGACAGAGTAGAGATCTCTTCAAGAATATTAGAGATATCAAAGGAACATTTCATGCAAATATGTGCTCAACAAAGGAAAGATGGTATGGACCTAACAGAAGCAGAAGATATTAAGAAGAGGTGGCAAGAACACACAGAAGAACTATACAAAAAAGATCTTCATGACCCAGATAATTATGATGCTGTGATCACTCATCTAGAGCCAGACATCCTGGAATGTGAAAACAAGTGTGCCTTAAGAAGCATCATTGCAAGCAAAGCTAGTGGAGGTGATGGAATTCCAGCTGAGCTATTTCAAACCAGTGTTACACTCAATATGCCAACAAATTTGGAAAACTCAGCAGTGGCCACAGGACTGGAGAAGGTCAGTTTTCATTCCAATCCCAAAGACAGGCAATGCCAAAGAGTGCTCAAATGACCATACGATTGCACTCATTTCACATATTAGTAAAGTAAAGCTGAAAATTCTCCAAGCCAGGCTTCAACAGTACATGAAACATGAACGTACAGATGTTCAAGCTGGTTTTAGAAAAGGCAGAGAAACCAGAGATCAAATTGCCAACATCTGCTGGATCATCAGAAAAGCAAGAGTGTTCCAGAAAAACATCTAACTCTGCTTTTTGACTATGCCAAAGCCTTTGACTGTGTGGATCACAACAAGCTCTGGAAAATTCTGAAAGAGATGGGAATATCAGCCCTCCTTACCTGCCTCTTGAGAAATCTGTATGCAGGTCAGAAAGCAACATGGAAAGAAACAGAAAGCAACATAACTAGACATGGAACAACAGACTGGTTCCAAATCAGGAAAGGAATATGTCAAGGTTTTATATTGTCACCCTGCTTATTTAACTTATATGTAGAGCACATTATGTGAAATGCTGGGCTGGATGAAGCGCAAGCTGGAATCAAATTTGACAGGAGAAAGATCAATAACCTCAGATATGTAGATGACAGCACCCTTATGGCAGAAAGCAAAGAAGAACTAAAGAGCCTCTTGTTGAAAGTGAAAGAGGAGAACGAAAAAGTTGTCTTAAGACTCAACATGCAGAAAACTAAGATCATGGCATCTGGACCCTTCACTTCATGGCAAATAGATGGGAAAACAGTGGAACAGTGACAGGCTTTATTATTTTGAGGCTCCAAAAGCACTGCAGATGGTGAATGCAGCCATGAAATTAAAAGACGCTTGCTCCTTGGAAGAAAAGTTATGACCAAACTAGACAGCATATTAAAAAGCAGAGACATTAATTTGCCAGCAATGGTCAGTCTAGTCAAAGCTATGGTTTTTCCAGTAGTCATGCATGGATGTGAGAGATGGACTATAAAGAAATCTGAGCTCCAAAGCACTGATGCTTTGAAGTCTGGTATTGGAGAAGATGCTTGAGAGTCTCTTGGACTGCGAAGAGATCCAACCAGTCCATCCTTAAAGAAATCAGTCTTGAATATTCATTGGAAGGACTGATGCTGAAGCTGAAACTCTAGTACTTTGGCCACCTGATGTGAAGAACTGACTCATTTGAAAAGCCCCTTATTCTGGGCAAGATTCAAGGTAGGAGGAGAAGGGGACAACGGAGGATGAGATGGTTGGATGGCATCAAAGGCTCAATGGATGTGCATTTGAGTAAACTCCGGGTGTTGGTGATAGACAGGGAGGCCAGTCGTGCTGCAGCCCATGGGATCTCAAAGTGTTGGATAGGACTGAGTGACTGAACTGAACTGAACTTCAAGTCCTTTGAACGTTTCTCCCATGGCCACCATGGCCTGAAACCATATACATAAGGAATTACTAGGAAATGTAGATTCAGATTAATTAAGGTGTAATAATGTAGGGCTACCACAAAACTCACCATTTATCTGCTGATGCAGATAAGAATCACAAGAAAACTCATCTTGTCTCTTCAGAGCATTGTTCAAACACCAAATGGCAAATTTGTTTGGCAACATCTTAATTTTAATCTCAATCAATCTGTCCCTTTGCCCAAATCAGGTCTATGGGAAATATATATCCAACACACCTGGTAGGACTTCCCAACCAAAATATCTTCTTTTCCTTTACTTCTGCCTTCAAACTAGGTTCACTGATCCCACTCTGCTTCAGAGAATAGATGTCAACCTGAAAGTCCTCATTAAAGCCTTTCTCTTAGATTTGAGAGGAAGGGCAGGAATCCCTGTTCCTGAGGATGGGTGGAGTAGTTTAAGGCCAGATCAGCTATCTCTAGAGAAATTCCCATTCTCTAAATCCCCATTCGTAAATACCCTTAGTGAGGATGAGAGTTTTTGGAATCATGTAGCTATCTTGTAATACCTCCCAAGTAAATTCACATCTTGTTCTAACATTGAGGTTTATTGTGTTTTTTTCTTTGTGACACTTCAATGACAGCATCCAATTTAACTCTGCTTTAAAGAAAAAAAATCATACTTAACAGTTTTATACTTCCTTATGCATTTAGCCAATGCCTAAATTCTTATTTAAGTTTAGAATCAGTATGCCATAATGGCTAATTGACAATCTTTATTTTCCTGTAGGTATATTTGGAGAATATATATTGGAGAATACTAACCACAGTTTATGTTTCAGTCTTACAGGAAGGATGTTAATGTTAATTATTTAAATATTAAATATCAGTCTTCTTAGGACACAAAAACATTGCATGTATCTTACTGTTTCATTTGTATTTTTAAAAACAATTTTATAGCAGCTCTGAATTCTGCATCCTTTTCTACTGGTAACATAATCCTATAATTTTTCAATAAAACTAATAGCAAAGCCAACTCTAGCTTGAGAATCATAAAAAAACCCTGCTGCCTCTTCAATATTGATGATCTGATAATTAAAATGAGACCTGCTACTAAGCACAATCATTTCTGATCCTGTGGAATGAGCTGTACATTTGAACACTTCAAACCATATTTTTATATACACAGAATTGATAAGTAAAAATGGGTTGGGAAGATTCACAATCAGGGGTGATCTCACACAAAGTTAGAATGCATGAGGTGGTGTGGTGAGGATGGACCTAAATAGGCAGAATATGAAAACCACAGAAACTGAAAAATATACTGGGAAGCACTTTCTCATTACTTTAATATGTTAATAAAGAATATAAAATAATAATACAAGAGAATATTTTAAAACTACAGAAAATAAAAATAACCAGTTTATGTAAACTTGAAGGAGAAGTCTCAAGACTTAAATAGCAATTTAACAATTCCTTTTTGATAGGACAAAAAAGTTGCAGTGAGTAGAAAAGAATAGCCAAGTGTTTCTCTTTTGAAAATATTTGAAAGTCATTTCTCAAATTTGGAAACTCCTTAGATAATTTTAAAGGAATTCAGTTATTTGGCATGTAATACAGTGAAATAACAAATTAATTGTGATAGTACTAAAGATTGCCATAAAATTTATCTTAATAAATTTGTCTAAACAAAATAAATAAAATTGCTATACTGCTGCTGCTGCTGCTGCTAAGTCACTTCAGTCTGACTCTGTGCAACCTCAAAGATGGCAGCCCACCAGGCTCCCCTGTCCCTGGGATTCTCCAGGCAAGAACACTGGATTGGGTTGCCATTTCCTTCTCCAATGCATGAAAGTGAAAAGTGAAAGTGAAGTTGCTCAGTCATGTCCAACTCTTCATGACCCTATGGATTGCAGCCTACCAGGCTCCTCTGCCCATAGGATTTTCCAGGTGAGAACTGGAGTGGGTTGACATTGCCTTTTCCACTAAAATTGCTATACAAATTTATCTAAATACAAACTGTAATATTATTTATTATATACAGATNCTTCATGACCCTATGGATTGCAGCCTACCAGGCTCCTCTGCCCATAGGATTTTCCAGGTGAGAACTGGAGTGGGTTGACATTGCCTTTTCCACTAAAATTGCTATACAAATTTATCTAAATACAAACTGTAATATTATTTATTATATACAGATAAGTGGTAGAGAATAGGGCTGGAGGAATCAACCTTCCTGACTTCAGACTATACTGCAAAGCTACAGTCATTAAAACTGTGTGGTTTTGATACAAAACCACAAATATATACCAATGGAACAAGACAGAAAGTCCAAAGATAATCCCATGTACCTATGGACACCTTGTCTTTGACTAATAAAGCAGGAATATACAGTGGAGAAAAGACAGCCCCTACAGTAGGTGGTACTGGGAAAACTGGACAGCTACATGTAAAAGAACAAAACTTGAACACTTTCTGAACACTATACACAAAAAAGAAACTCAAAATGGATTAAAGATTTAAATGTAAGGCTAGAAACTATAAAACTCTTAGAGGAAAAAAAAAAAAAACATAGGCAGTACACACTTTAAATACATAACAGCAAAATCGTCTTTGACTCACCTCCTAGAGTAATGGAAATAAATGGGATTTAGTTGAACTTAAAAGCTTTTGCACAGCAAAAAATACTATAAACAAGATTAAAAAGCAACCCTCAGAATGGGAAGGAATAATTGCAAATGAAGCGATGGACAAAGGATTAACCTCCAAAATATACAAGCCACTCATGAAGCTCAATACCAGAAAAACAAACAATCAATAAATGAGGTATCACCTCACACCAGTCAGAATAGCTATCATTAAACAAACAATAAATGCTGGAAAGGGAACCCTCTTGCACTATTGGTGGGAATATAAACTGATATAGCCACGATAGAGAACAATACGGCAAATCCTTAAAAAATAGGATAGAACTACCACATGACCCAACAATCCCACTCCTGGGCATACAGTATGAGAAAACCAAAACTGAAAGAGACACATGTACCCCAATGTTCTTGACAGCACCTTTTACAATAGCTAGGGCATAGAAGTCAGGTAGCCCTTAGGAAGCATTGCAATGAACAAAGCTAGTGGAGGTGATGGAATTCTGGCTGAGCTATTTTGTATCCTAAAAGATGATACTGTTAAAGTGTTGTACTCATTATATCAGCAAATTTGGAAAACTCAGCAGTGGCCATAGAAGTGGAAAAGGTCAGTTTGCATTCCAATTGCAAAGAATGGCAATGCCAAGAATGTCCAAACTATTGCACAATTGCACTAATTTCACATGCTAGCAAGGCAGTGCTCAAAAATTTTCAAGATAGGCTTTAATAGTACGTGAAGAGAGAACTTCCAGATATACAAGCTGGATTTAGAAAAACTAGAGGAACCAGAGATCAAATTGCCAGTATCTGATGGATCATAGAAAAAGCAAGAGAATTCAAAAAAAAAANAATGTTGAGCTTTAAGCCAACTTTTTTGCTCTGCTCTTTCACTTTCATCAAGAGGCTTTTTAGCTCCTCTTCACTTTCTGCCACAAAGGTAGTGCCATCTGCATATCTGAGGTTATTGATATTTCTCCCGGCAATCTTGATTCCAGCTTGTGTTTCTTCCAGTCCAGCCTATCTCATGATGTTGGGCTCTGACAAATGTGACAAAGCAGCAAATAAAAACATGATTTGTTTATTAAGTTGCACAGGAGTGCAAATTTGTAACCAATTTCTGTAAATAATATATTTTGATGATAAGGTGCATAGTTCTCCCCAGAGCTTGAAAGAAAGATGGGAATGTAGATATAAGCTATAAGATATTAATGGCACTGTATGTTTTGCACTGGCTTCGGCCACTCTATTGAATCAGGGCTTAAGAGTCACACTATAATACAATCCAAACCAGGACCAAACCACACTGACTTCATATTGTTAGTGCCAACTTAGGCCTGCAGTCCTATTCCATTCTATGTCTGTGGGAATGGCTGAGCTTTAGCCTACTCACAGGGAATGTGCCCAAGCCAGATAAATTGCCTGTCAACTTTTATCCTTGCCTTCATCTGATATGAAACAAAGATATGTCTTTTGCTGATGTAGATGGTTAGTGGTCATGAGACACTCAGGGAGTGGGAAGAGCCCCAGTTCCAGGTGGTTCTAACATACTTTTCACTTGGTAATCAAATTCTTTTTTAGCTTTGGCCCCTTTGAAATATCCCTATAACCCTTTCAGCAGAGTGTAGTGTGGCTCTGAATGCCTCTGGATCTTGTCCACGAAATCATGCCTGTATGTGTGTTATTCATGATAAACGTCATAAATGTAATTTATGGAATTGCATCCTTCAACTTTAAAGTTCCTTCTCAGTTTAGAGGATATTATTCAATATCTCACCTCCCAACAAACCATAAAGGCTAATTAATTCTCAGATTGCAGGCCTCCTCCCTTGGAAGCCACAAAATAAAATGGCACATATCCTCGTGATAGTAGTTTTAATATTCTTCAAAATATTTTATACGCAAATAAATAAATATATGTCTGAAGTGAAGTGAAGAGAAGTGAAAATGGCTCAGTCGTGTCCAACTCTTTGTGACCCCCATGGACTGTAAAGTCCATGGAATTCTCCAGGCCAGAATACAGGGGTGGGTAGGCTTTCCCTTCTCCAGGGGATCTTCCCAACCCAGGGATCGAACCAGGGTTTCCAGCATTTAAGGCAGATTCTTTAGCAATTGAGCTATCAGGGAATCCAAAGACATGTCATGGAAGAGATAACAATATTAAGTGAAAAGACAAGAGTCAAAGCTTACTTGTATAGAAATCACCTTAAGAGTCTATGCCCAACTCCCCATTTTTCTACTATTTGTTGTTGTTGTTCAGTCAATAAGTCATATCCAAGTCTTTGTAACCCCACGGACTGCAGTGCACCAGGCTTGCCTGTGTTTTACTCTCTCCTAGATTTGGCTCATACTCATGTCCCTTGAGTCAGTGATGCCATCCAACCATCTCATCCTCTGTCGTCCACTTCTACTGCCTTCAGTCTTTCTCAGCATCAGGGTCTTTTCCAATGAGTTGGCTCTTTGCATCAGGTGGCCACACTATTGGAGCTTCAGATTCAGCATCAGTCCTTCTAATGAATATTCAGGGTTGATTTTCTTTGGAATTGATTGGTTGGATCTCCTTGCTGTCCAAGGGACTCTGAAGAGTCTTCTCCAGCACCACCATTCAAAAGCATTTTCTACTATAGGTACCTTCTACTTAGGACTTCTTAAGCAGAAATATCTGAATACCTCAGTTGGCATTCTGATGGAATATGAGGTAGGAAGAAATCATCTCACCACTGGTACTGATCTGGATGATGATTGATTTCCTTCCCTGGCTATCAAGCACAGCACACTTGTATTTAGGTCTCTGCCTTTATGTTTTTATGACACGATTAGTCTCCAACCAAGGGTAGAGTTTTACCATAACTTTTGCCACTCATAGACTAGGATGTAAGCTCATATATATGAGTCTATGAAGATACCTTATATGTCATAAGATTATAAATACACACAGATTGTATTGAAGTGAATATCTGAATTTTTTTCTCATTATTAAAAAGAAAGAAGGCCTATAATAGGTCTAGGATTTTGATCTGGGATATACACACACACAGACACACACACAGACACACACACACACACACACACACACACAAACACATCAGTTCAGTTCAGTTCAGTTCAGTCACTCAGTCATGTCCGACTCTTTGTGAACCCATGAACTGCAGCACGTCAGGCCTCCCTGTCCACCACCAACTCCCGGAGTTCACTCAGACTCACGCCCATCGAGTCCGTGATGCCATCCAGCCATCTCACCCTCGGTCGTCCCCTTCTCCTCCTGCCCCCATCCCTCCCAGCATCAGAGTCTTTTTCAGTGAGTCAGCTCTTCAGATGAGGTGGCCAAAGTACTTGAGTTTCAGCTTTAGCATCAGTCCTTCCAGTGAACACCCAGGACTGATCTCCTTTAGAATAGACTGGTTGGATCTCCTTGCAGTCCAAGGGACTCTTAAGAGTCTTCTCCAACACCACAGTTCAAAAGCATCAATTTCTTCACAGTCCAACTCTCACATCCATACATGACTACTGTAAAAAACATAGCCTTGACTAGATGGACCTTTGTTGGCAAAGTAATGTCTCTCCTTTTGAATATGCTGTCTAGGTTGGTCATAACTTTCCTTCCAAGGAGTGAGTGTCTTTTAATTTCATGGCTGCAATCACCATCTGCAGTGACACATACACACACACACAAATACACAAACACACATACATGATTTACTTTGGTAACTAATTTTTCTTACAAATAGAGATTTCTAGATTCAAAGAAAAGTCTGTATTATCAACTTCTTTTAAAACAGGAAGATCTGGCAATAAGTTGCTTATATTCTTGTGTAGCAGCAGATCTTCAGTACCTAAATAGGGAATGACACTTCATACATATTATTTGTTCTTTGGTTGGCCACAGTCTCCACCACTCCCTATTATTTATTGCTTTCATCCATCTTCTGTTATTTATGTCACCTTTCTGGCATTTTAGCATCAAGACAATTATAACAAGTACATACTAATTCACCATTTTGTCTACTAAGTCATTCATTATGTAAAGCATTTTAGTAAATATGACTGAACTGCATATGAATTGAAACAGCCTCACTATGATATATGCATCTTACAGTAGCATTGATCCATTGCTTGTCAATGTATGTACATTATTTTAAATTAATGATAAATTTTCAGGTTGAAAAAAGTAAAGAATGAAGCAAGAGAGAAATTGCTTAGAGAAGTTGAAATTGATTGTCTACCTCACCTAAGTACAAGACCATAAGAACATTTTTGTGAGGGAAAGAGGATGTCAACAGTTTAACTAGCTTATGAACATAAGTGATTCAGTCTTCAATTATGGGATGCTTACAAGTAAGGTTAGCCATTAACTCTACTGTATCTCTACCTAAACAATCTTGGCTTACTTTCAAAAATGGTGAGTATGCATAATGATGGTTATTTGATTGGATTTAGTTTTGTATTACTTGATTTTACAGAATTTGTAGTCAAAACTCAAATATATTTTACCTAGTTAGCAAAGCCTGATGCATTTTTCTATAAATCTCCTATTCTTAAGTAACAATCTCAGAAATGTTAATCATAATCAAGGATGAACTAATGCTTATTAGTAAGTTTAATCTATCCTGGTCAGAATTTGTTAGAAATGAGAAAAACAAAATAAAAACACAATGGTCATAATGACTTGTGATTATAATCAAATGTAGGGCAACCTGAAAAGAAATTTACCTATTTACTTAGGTTTTTAGAGTCTTTTCTTTGTGAAGGTAGCTAAAAGTAGAGCTCAAATTAAGAAAACACTGTGTGCAGTGAAAAATATTCAGAAAATTTCAATAGATATTCAGAGAAGAAAATGAAATAGGTTTATGTATGTAATATTCTATTTGTTTTGACTGATAAGTGCATGCACACACTGGATGCTAAAGTCTACTTTATTTTGGACCAAGAAAAAGGAGGTTACCAAAGTATTTCAAAAGAATAAGCATTGTTTCAAAGATGGTTAAAATATTTTTGTCAAAGTATATGCATTTAATTCATAATAAATTAATTGTTTTAAAATTATCAAATAATTTTGCAATAAATTTTGTCTCAGTATCAATTTGGGGATAGAAGTCAGATCCTTATCTTGAGTAATCTTGTGATCTTTAGAAACAAACTTCTATTTTCAGGCCTTAGTTTCCTCAGAAAGTAACCCCTCTACCTCAGAAATTCTGATATAGATCTTTGATATTTGATATAGATCTTTGATATTTGATCTTAATATGCATTTCTAGAAATAAAAATCCTAATTTCTAAACAATTTATTTCAACATTTTATAGAAAACACCATGATAACTATTAAAAAGCTTAATTCTCCTTTCTCCTCTTTTGCATCACTGAAAACCTTGTCAGAATACCATCAAAGATAAACTCCTAATTTTTTTATTTTTCAGTCAGCCATCCTATTATTCAGACTGATTCTGAAAAAATCAGGTTGTCACTAATCAAGGCCCCATAAAATATGTGTTATTTTTACAAACAGAGTGGAGAATACAATCAGAAAGAAAAAAAGAAATAAGAATTTGGAAGTAGAAAAGTTCTAGAGAGAAAGAAAATTATCACAATTCCCAGATAATAGAATTTGAAACCTACAGGCACAAGAACAACAACTACAAAATGGTTTAATACTATAAGAGAATATGCTTTAAGTAGCTTCTTATAAGACTGATTTCTTTATAAAAAGAAGCTTTCCCATATTTCAAGAAGAAAAACACTATGCACATCAATTAAACTGAAGAACCCATCTACTAAAGCAATGATAAGATAAAATATTGTGAAGCAAATTTGGAAGAAATAAGAAAAAAACGTAAAAAATTGAGGTACATAAAAGCAAAAAAAAAAAGAACAAATGGTAATTAATACAAATGCTAACATTTGCTAGGCAGACTAAGTATTAATTCTTTGGGATCTAATTTGAAAAAATAACCACAGTAAAATGTCATTTTTTTATGTTACTGGAAATAGTGATGCTAATTCCAAACATTCTGAAAATAATTTAGCATCTGTACATGCATGTTATCACAAATCAATGGAAAATACAGTATTCAAAGATGGACATGACTGTAACAGTGATGTTAGATGTGAGCAAAATACATTTTGCAATTTTTAAAAATCTTAATTTACCTTTTAAATGCCCACTGAATTATAATACAGTATGTATGGAAACTATGAACAGTTCAATGATCTTTTACAAAATGAACAGACAACTATAATCCAGATGAAGATACAGAATATTACCATCATCCCAGAAGTCTCCATATCATTCTCCCCCAGTTAAATAGCATTTCCAAAGGAATTTACTCACTTGGTATGCCTATGGTTGAGCTTTACATAAAGGAAAATACATAGTACATATTATTTTGTGTCTTGCTTCTTTCACTCACCATTAGGAGTGTGAGGTTTATCACTTTGTTGCTTACAGCCATAGTATACTATTTCATTGTTGATGAACATCTGATGTGTCATTTAATTTTTTTTGAAAAATTGACATTCATGGTCTGCATTTAATGGATCAGAGAGTATTACAAGCTCAGATTTAGTGAATTTTGATAAAGTGTTTTCTAAAGCAGTATTCTCATCCTCATCAATTCTTGAAATCTTTTTAAAAAAGTTTTTTTGTTGCTGTTATTCTTGTTTTTTTCCCCCAACTGTTGTAATAGGTACAAGAGTGTCATTTAATTTTGGTTTTATTCTTTATTTCCTTTGTGACAATCGATGTTGAAATTCTTTACACAGGCTATTTGATCATTTTGATATCATCTTTCAAGGCTTTATTGAATATATTACAATATTGCTTCTGTATTTATGTTTTGCTGTTTTGGCCATGAGACATGTAGGACCTAAACTCTCAGAACAAGGATTGAATCCACACCCTCTGCAATGGAAGGTGAAGCCTTACCTAGAGGACCATCAGGGACATCCTGAATATCATCTTTGCAAAGAGTTAATTCAAGTTTTATCTATTTTTATAA
Source organism: Neotragus pygmaeus (assembly GCA_006410875.1). Lineage (NCBI taxonomy): Eukaryota > Metazoa > Chordata > Mammalia > Artiodactyla > Bovidae > Neotragus > Neotragus pygmaeus. Next base: position 16,466 of record SJYV01034962.1, on the reverse strand, counting down.
AATGCAGATTGTCTTTTTTTCTCACTGACATTTAGAAATTTTTTGTTCTGGATACAGATTCTTTCTGTATATAAATATGTTTTCTCATTCTGTAGCTGGACTTCTTCTTTCCTATGGTGTCTCTTGAAGATCAAAACTTTCTAGTTTTAATGGAGTTCAATCATCAATACTTTTAATCATTATTATTTCTTTTTGAAGCCAGTTATAAAAAAAATTATTTGTCCCCTCTGGTGTCACATGGTAGTATATATTTTCTTACAGAAGTATTTTTGCTTTATCATCCAAATAGTTCTAAATTCATCTGGAATTGATTTTATGGATGGTATGAGGTAGATGGGTTTATATTTTCTTATGCAGGTATTTAATTAACCCAGTCTCATTTATTAGAAAGAGCATCTTTCCTTACCAAATTGCGGAGGCATCTTTATCTTAAATCAGGCCATTTTCTCTTCTATCTGTTCTATTTCATTAGTCTATTTGTCTATTCTTGAGCAAATACAGCACTGCTTTAATAACTATGACTTTCTTATTTGTCTTGATGACAATTATATCATCCAACAATGTTCATTTCCTCAAGACCTTGTTAACTATTCTTGATTAGCTCATTTCTACATGAGTTGAAATCAGCTCCTCAACTTAGACATGCTGAAATTTTTATTGAGATTGCACTGAATCTAGTTTTACTCAGGGAAAAATGACAGGTTTAAAATACAAGATTTTTTTCTATTGACTAATCTTCCTTACTTTATCTCATAAATATTTTTCTTGGTACAGAACTCTTATATAAGTTTCTTATTTGATAATAGCGTATTTTAGAAATTAAAGTTCTTAAATATTGTTTTTATTTTTGTATATTGATATTTAATCTAGTAGCCTTTTTAGAGTCACATTAATTTTAATGGTCTCCTTGTAACATTCTTTTGAATGTACTATACAATGTCATCTATGGATAATGACAGTGCCATTTCATCCATCCCAACCCTTATTTCATTTTCTTCTATCACTGAACTCCCTCCAGTGAAATGCTGAATAGAAATGTTGCTAGAAATCATCTCCATCTCTGTCTCACTCCTAGTTTCACAGCAGAATTTTATAATATATCACCATTAAACAGGATGTTAACTGTAGAATTTTGGTCAATACTATTTTATTAAGTGTTGTATTAAGTAAGCTTCCTTTTGTCCTTGGTCTGCTAATTATTTTTAAAATTCAGGGAAAATGCCTGGATTTTGTCCATCTACTGTTATGGCTATATGATTTTTCTCCTACATCATGTCAATGTAGATCATTACACTGATTCATTTCTAAGCATTAAACCTAACTTGAAATTGTAGAATAAATCAAATTTTAAAGCATATATTTTTTATATGCTTGAATTTAATTGTTTAATGACTTTCTTCTTTTAAGGAGTTGTCCCATTTTCTCTCCATTTCTAGGACTATAGTTGTATGAGTATTACATATTTTGACCATACAACTTATATCTTTATAGACTTTTTCTACATTTTCAATTACTGTTTTTTCTCTTCAGAATTCAGTTTGATATTTTCTATTAAACTATGTTTTCATTCACTAATTATCTTTCCTGCTTTGTCAAGTATATGGTTAAAGTCTATAGAATTATAATATCAGTTATTTTATTTTTACATTGGAACATATATTTGACTGTGTGTGTGTAGATTTCAGCTAGATCTGCTAAAATTCTCTGTCTTTCCTATATTTTAGCCATATAAATTAACATTATTTAACAATATTATCTGTTATCCCAATGGTCTATTTCCATTTTCTATGTATTTTTTAAGGTTTAATTTTTATTTTATTTTTTAATATAAATTCATTTATTTTAATTGGAGGCTAATTACTTTACAATATTGTATTGGTTTTGCCATANTGTTACAGCAACTTTGTCTTAGTTTTTTTATAATTAACATCTTTTTGAATAGAGACCTAATCACATTTGCTTTACAATGAAAAATGTCTTGGAAAGAAATCCACTGAAATTGTAAAAGATTTAAAAAACCCTCATATTGGAAACTGAATTCAAAGCAGATTTATAATATAGAGAAGAAATAAAGGAAACCAATCAAAAAAGTGTAAAAGATGTTATTTCCTGGTCTAAAATTCGGATTCAATATTAATATCATATAATGACAGACTCCAGCATTAACAATGGGAGTTGTTTCTAACTTAATACAGGAAACTGGATTCACAAACTAAATTATTAAAATGTATGATCAAAGAAATTAAAAATAAAATAGGTCTGTGCAACTGATACATACATACATACATCCTTATTTAACACCATGGCATGGACTTTGAATATTTTATTTTTTTAAGTCACAAGTATTGATCTGACAGATATATTTCCCTTTTATAAAACTCAACATGCACATAAATTCTATATCAACTACTGCTCCCAATCCTAGTTCATTCCTTACAGAATACCACTGTTATCAATTTGATTTAACAAATTATTCTATTATATATACAACAAATATACATACCAAGATCAATCCATTCTTTAATTGCTTTGTTTGTTTTTACATAAATCATGATACATTGTCTATTTCAACTCCTCCACAAACATTATATGTCTTAGACATCTTTCCGTGACAGCTAATGTTGTTACTTGTTTTTTTGTTAACTATCCCGTAGTATCCCAAAAACAAATTCAGCTACAATTTGCTCAGCTAATTTCTTTAAGGTGGGTATTTTGGATGTTTCTAAGTTCCTGCTATGATGTACAATACATTCTTTCTCATGCATATGTACAAATGATTTTACAGCATATTTTCCAGTTCATCTGGAGGGCTTGTTACAAGAAATATATTCATCCTTAGGACTTCTGCTTTAATATATCTGAGAAAAACCATGAAACTTTGCATTTCTGACATGTCCCCAAAGAATAATGATGGTGAAAGTGCTGGTCCAGAGTCTCAGAGTCTGCCTTTTGAGCACTACTGCCTTAAGTAACCAGCCCACCAGACTCCTCTGTCCATGGGATTTCCCAGGCAAGAATACTGGAGTGGACTGTCATTTCCTTCTCCTAGAGATCTTCCTGAACTAGAAGTTGAACCCATGTCTCCTTCATTAGCAGGCGGGTCCTTTGCTACTGAGCCACTTGGGAATCCCATTAAGTAACCACTGTGTACTAATAAAACTGGTCCACCACTAGCAGGACCACTTAGAGCTTGTTAGAAATGCAAATGTTTGAGTCCCACCTCAGCTCTACCAAGGAAGAATCTGTGCTTCAACAGGGTGCTTTATCTGATTCTTCTGTATTCTCAAGCCTGGGGAGCACTGATGTAGCTTAGACTTATGTAACTAAGATGTATGTTAGTATTGGGAAACCTCATCTCTCCATCCTGCTATTTAGTATGACATGAGTTACATAGTGTAATTGGACACCAGAACAATCTTTTCATTAGTTCTAAGAAACATCAGACAATTAATTAGTTATTATTTTAAAAAATAGGTCTAGCCAAAAATTACAACCTCAACATTGGAGAAAAAGCCATATATTTAATACATTTTGAATTCTATACTTAACACTGCCAAATAGGGTAGTGACTAGTCACATGTGTCTATTTACATTTAAATGAAGTGAAATCTAATTAAACTTACAACTGAGTTCCTAAGTCACAGGAGCTACATTTCATACCCTCAATGCCATCATGTGCTAGGGGCTACCCTGTTTGCATCATTACAGAAAGTTCTCTTGGACAATGCTGTTCCACAGGCATACCATGGTTACATATCTTCTTCCCTTTTCAATACCCTTTTCAATTTACTGCATTCAAAACATATTGACTCTGCTACTATGGCAACTGTGAGGCATTTCTTGCAATCTTCCTTAGAAGATCTATAAAATATTTCTAAGAGATAGAAGAATATAAATAGCACTACAATTATGTTCTTTTAGAATTCACATATACTGCACATCCATAGTTCTGTTATTGAAGGTTATTCAAATGTGACTTGTAATTTATCCAGTGCTTTCTCCAAAGGGCTCAGTCCTTAGAGAGATAATTTTAAACTAATTCCAACTTTCTGGCTTTTATCTATCCCTTTCTATTCTCAGTAGTGTTGTAATCAATAGAAGCATGTCTAACTTATTTGAACTTTCTCGGCTTCTTTTCACTCTGTACTGCAATAATGAACTTTGCTTCTCTGCACTAGAGTCACTAGAGATGCAAGGGCAAATCAAATGTTTCTTGTGTTCAAAATAACTTTTTGCTTTCATAGAAAGAACTAAAATCCTAGGTATAAGATATATTACTTATAAAATTACATGGTGGATATCATATAAACAGAATCACCTTGTACTTAGTCACAGCTCAATAAGCACAGCTATTTATAGAATTCAAGGAAATACACAAACTCTCTCCAGTGTCAAAGTGGCTCCCCAGAGGCAAATTCACTATCCCTGGATAATCAAGACTTATGGAATGCTACCACCATGATCCATTACTCATAGTATTATGATCCAAAGTAATTCCTTAAATACTTTGGTGAGATTGTGGCAAACTCATTAGGTGGCAAAATATAACCTGATATGATGGGAAGAGGTGTGACTTTTAGCCTATATTAATCCCGCATGGTCTAATTATTCATATAATTTGCTTAAGAAATGCAAATATATTGGATTATGGGATATTAATTCAGATCTTCTGGAGTATTTACGTATCAACCTTTTCAATGGAGTGTTGCTTTGAGTCTCAAATAAAGATATACTTTTTAGAAGGCAAAACTAATATTACTCATATAATCCAAAAAGGGTAGTATGCTTTGGTTGAGAAAACAGTATCAAAAAAAAACTTAATTTGATTTAAGAAAACACTATGCATGAAGCACTAAAATCCAGTTTAGCTTTGGCTCATATACTTACCAGTTTTCAGTTCAGTTCAGTTCAATCACTCAGTCGTGTCCGACTCCTTGCGACCCCATGAATTGCAGCACGCCAGGCCTCCCTGTTCATCACCAACTCCCGAAGTTCACTCAGACTCACGTCCATTGAGTCCGTGATGCCATCCAGCCATCTCATCCTCGGTTGTCCCCTTCTCCTCCTGCCCCCAATCCCTCCCAGCATCAGAGTCTTTTCCAATGAGTCAACTCTTCGCATGAGGTGGCCAAATACTACAAAAACTCTCAAAAGCATACATTTCCTAGAAAATCAAGTGTCATTTTTTATATTGGTTAGTTTATACAATCATCTTTTCAACAACTGTACCACCAGGTCACATATGCTCTGAGTGAAAGGTGAAATCTTTTATCACAATATAACTTGAAGTATGATCAAATTATATATTTTTTAATTTAGAAGAAAAAAATCTTGGATTTGAGTTATAGTGTCTATTTTTAAAACTCTATTTCAATGTTAAGAAACAAGTTATTAATTAACTGTGCATAATAATATGACTCATATAATATTTTCAAGGAAGAAAAAAGGATGGAAAACCCTCTGTTAAGTTTGATAATCCATCCTGCTCTATTACTGTCATAGAATTATACTGTCATAGATATTTTATCTCCTATTTCATTTATAAACTTTCAAATTTGTAATTACAAAATAGTATGGAAGCCTCTCACAGACGCAATGAGTCAAGACCACCAGCTGGAGAATGTGGGGTGCACAGGACTTTCAGAGTGCTTGGCATTCTAGATAAAGAAAGTCATTGTTTCAAGTTAATCTCCCATGGGATGAGAAAAATTGCTAGGTGTATGGGAGGAGAAAACTTATACTAAGAAATTGTCCCTGCTGCAAAGGTACTTTTGAGTTATGTTTATATGTGTGTACATATAATTTTGAGTTGCACGTCGACAGCTAGCCACCATTTTCTGATTTAATCAATATTCAATTTGGCAAAAATTTGTACTGAACAATATACATTTATGTATCATGGACAATGTATATTGTCCATGGACCATATAGATTGGATTCTGTCCCACTCAAATATCAGGTAAGCAATGGAGGGATAATTAATAACTTCTTGGAGACATAGATAATACTTATTAAAATTAAGTTGAACAATAGAAAATTATTACAAATAAAATGTATGTAGAAATAATGTTACTGTCTTGAGAATTCATTTTTTTCCTAAAACACATACTCAGTTTAAATTCATCTAATTTTACAATATTTTAATATAAAGAAACACACAAGTATTGTAAAAATAAAGTACCAATAGTTAGGATGATATACAATGCTATTTATAAATAAAAAATGTCTTCTGAGTAACTCAAACATGTTAACTGTCATGTTAATAATCTCCATGTACTTTCTTAGTTTAAAATTCCATATTTTAAAATGCATCTCCTCAAGAACAATTCAGAAGTCTTCTAAGTTATAGGAAATTTTTTGCTGAGAAATTTTATTGAATAGTGGGATTATACTAATGCAGGTGACCAAGGGAGCAACACTTGGGATTCCTCTGCCTCAAAGCTTAATGAGTTTAAACTGATACTTGCAGGTGAGGAAATGGAGTACAGTGGTTAAATGAATTTGATATGTTACATAGTTTATTGGTTCTTTATGTGGACTCTTAAGTAACATTTCCTAATTCCTATTCCAGTGCTTCTAATTTTGAATCCATCTCTGTCTCCAAATAAGTTGTGTGGAGCATCTTCCCAAATTTTTACTATTATGCAGATTTTGTTTCTAATGGGGAAAATTCTAACATATTCTCCACTAAGACAAATTTATCTTAAGTTTTTACATACATGTATAAAAACAAAACTAACAAAAATTTCTCTCCTATGTTTTTGATCTATCTCAGAAACCAAACCAATTCATAAAGAGAATTTTATATTTGCTTAAAAGAAACTTACATAGTCATTACCATAAATCAGCCACTATTCTAAAAACTTTAATAATCATCAGTAAATATTAATAAACAAAATTATTAAACCTACTACTTTCACATTAATAACACTAATTTAATGCTGCAGAGGGTTAATGTTGCTGAAATTAAAATAATACACACAACATGAATATAATGGTAACTGTTTTGGTGTGTATTCTTTTGAATGTGCCTGTTCTACTACTAGTAATACTAGTGTCTGATTTTTAGTGAGTGCTTATCATGTTCCAAACACTATTCTAAAGCATTACATTTTAAATATATCTAGTGTTCATAATAGTCTATAAAAATGTACCATTATAGTCCCAAATTTTCATTGAGGAAATTTAAAAATGAAGAAGTGAAATAACTTGTTCAAACTAGCAATTACTGAAGCTTGGTTGGAAATTCTGTTTTCTGACTGCAGTGTGTCATGGTGTACTTCAAATACCCACTGCTATTATCTAGTTCAACAACTGCAAAACTGTCATTTGTACAGTGCTTCTTGACCACATTTCATCTTCATTTGGTGCAAATTTACATGTTAATTGGCCTTAGTCATTTTCTTGATGACACTAGACACAAAGTAGTGCATTTCACTGCCTATCATTGCTGTGATGTAAAATAAAAGCCCTCATTTATTAATTTTAGAAATCAAAGTCCTTTTTATAAAAATGGTTCTCCTTGGTGCACATAATTTTGACCTTCAGAACTGATAAAATAATTTGACTATGGCTGAGGATGTAGGAAAACTTCTGTCATTTGGAAATTTGTCTTTATTAACCTAAGATCAAACAGAAATGGTAACCCAAATATTAAAAGTTCAATATTGGTCTTTATCTAACCACTTATGATTCACATACTAATGCAAACACAGGCATCAAAATCATAAAGGAAATCTAAGAGCTCTGGAGTTTATGTATCATGGACAATAAATCATAACAAAAAATAGTTGAGGATATGCTGATCTCCAAGAACACAACCAAATATTAGTAAAACACACTCCTAGTCAGAGAACTGAAAAAGAGTGTATGGCCTTCTCACATTCAGAATATACGAATGTGCAATCCCTGTATTTCTAGAAACCTAGATCAATTAAGATTTGCTTATTATTTCTGAGAATGTGATACACAAATTCTGATGCTAAATGTAACTTCACAAATATTTCCACTAGCAAATTACACCGTCCTTATGTTTCAATCTAATACGGCTTAGGAAAATTTGTGGCATCAATGATTTTCCCTTTAAAGCCCTGTTAAGTGTCTCGTCAATGTACTTTGACTCTCTGAAGGTCCTCCTCCCCTGGTCCTCACTGATGCTCCATGACTTTTCTGAACATTCACGCTGACATCCTGCCTAGGGAGGCATACTCTGGAGCCTGCCTGCTAGACAGTACTCCAACTTAAAGAAGTCAGGTTGACATTGTATTGATGACTAACAATAGCTCAAATAACCTAAATTAATTACAAAGAAACACTTAGTTTGCATCAGAGGACACTGCCACTGTTTAACTTTTAGCTCAAAAAATGTAATCACTTCTTGTAGAATTTCAAATGCACACACTATAGGGTGCATGTAGCACAGACCTTCAATAAAATATATTTAGAATGATACAGTGTGCATGTATATAACATTTTTTAATCTCTCATGTATGCTAGGTAAGGAAATACTATCTGCAAACTATCTGCATATCCCAGAGCATTTGCATGCGGGGCCAACTGTGTTATCAGCTAAACTGCAGTCATGTTTGAGTAATGTGTCAATTTTATTGGTATACTGGCAAGAACTATGAATTTTTAAAATGAAGTATTATGTCTACTCAATATTAGTCAAAAAGAATACCTTTTCTATAAATATGTAGAACAACATGGAAAGATGGTGGACTGATCTTTTCTAGTAAGGCTATGTGTATATCACATTTTATTCTAAGAATAATAATTATGAATGCTACCAATATACTGGGGGTCAGACTTCAAGAAGAAACACAAAGCTTTAGTAGCTGAATACTGCTGAGGAGACAAGTGTGACATACAACATTCACAGGTAAAGATGACTCATAATTTAAGAAATGATTTAAGTAATTTTTAGAGACTTAAAAAATAGCAAATTATATCAAATAGTATGTACCCAAATTTTTAACATTTTTCAACATACAGAATTTTTAACAACCTTTTAATTTTTAAAATAGAGAATTCTATGTCATACACAATAATTTAATTGGGAGTAAAATGTGGAAACAAAAAATAACACAGAGATTAAAAATTAAAATTAAAGAATCAATTTAAATGACTAGTTATATGAGCTTATCTTTGATTAAATAGTTATTTGCATATTTTGTCCTTTAAGCTTTACCTTATTTTATTTTTGGCAGAATGTCTTGTTTTTGTAGACTCAGCCTGAAGAAAAGCAGCTTTTGAAGAAAATGCTGTTACTGTATGTCTGTCTCTTAAACCTAAACTTGCTGTAACAGCAGCAGCAGCAGCAGTATTTAATCCCAACAAAAAGTTTTCATTCCATGTCCCTTAAAGACCTTCTTGCCGTTTTCAAATTTGGTAAGCAGGACATCTATGCCTATACTAAATGTACTACGGGCTTCCCTGGTGGCTCAGAGGTTAAAGCGTCTGCCTTTAATGCGGGAGATCTGGGTTCGATCCCTGGGTCGGGAAGATCCTCTGGAGAAAGAAATGGCAATCCATTCCAGTATTCTTGTCTAGAGAATCCCACGGATGGAGAAGCCTAGTTACAGTAGGTTACAGTCCACGGGATCACAAAGAGTCGGACACGACTGAGCGACTTCGCCTTCAAACATACAACTAATGTACCTGGAAAATCAATGAAATGAAGTGGAGAATTCAAATTTTTAAAACAAGTTTCTGAGCTCACTCCAAACCTGGTCCACTATTGTAGTGAAGTACCATCTTGCTAAACAAATCATAAACTTAGATGTCATCCTTGATGCCTTTCCTTCACCTGTCCTGAATAGTAAATTGTTCACCAGTCCCTCTTAAATATCTCATGAGACAGTCCACTTTCTTCCATCTCCAGTGCCAGAACTCCAGCCCCAGCTACTTTTGTCTGGACTGATAGCACAGTTTTCTAACTGGGAACCCTACATTCATGGCACTATCTAACCAATTACCTAAACCAAGGACAGAGCAAACTTGAAAAACATAAATCTAATCACACAATCCACTACTTAAAATGTTCTCTTAGGACAAAGACTAAATTCAACAATCCAACCCACATTTCCTTTTCCTTCTGACCTTTCCTCCTTTCCTCCTTGCTCTCTGCGATCAGGCCACACTGGAATTCTCATGCCTACCTATAGAACTCATTCTGTGCTCTTCCTTTTCCTTGAATCATCTTTCCTTCCACACCTTTCCTATTTATGCCAAGTTAATTCTTACTCTTTTTTCAAATTATAGATTTGTCACCACTTGTTTTATGTTTCTCTAAACTTCTAAATGAAATTAGTGATTGATATCCCTAGTACTGTGTGCACTTTTTTCTTCACAGCAACATCTACAGTGACAATTTCATACATATGCATACGTACATATGTCTCTGTGTGTATAACATAGCTCACTGATTAGTTTCTCATTTGTCAATCAAATGGTAAAATATATGAACTGTACTTTACTCAAACATTTTTATATCTCCAGGATGTTTGGTAGACTTAATAGCATTTGCTATATATAGATTATTAAATGTACAGCAAAAATTCTGAATTCTGAGACACCCTGAGAAAAGACTCTGAGAAAGGATCATTTATAGAAATAGGACTCAACATTTCCTAACTTTACAATATCTCCTATATTGGAAGAGGCTTTTCTGCCTTTAGATTTGTAATTAACTTCTTATCTAGAAATTCATTTGGGACTGTTCATACTCTTCCTTATAAAGATGATACTTTTGAAAGTATTTAAAGGATCCCATCAGGTTGTAAATTCCTAGAAAATAGGGATTGTTTTTATAGATCATTTCTGTCAATGCTTTGGTCAATATGTAGCACACAATACTTTAAACAAAATACACACACACTATCTCACTATTTAAATTAAAAGAACACTGAATTGTTTTATATTTGTCATTTTATCCACCAATTTCAATTCATCTGGAGAATTTTTAGCCACAGTTGAATGAAATGTGTAATTCTCCCTCTTTTTCATCATTCCCTCCATCCCTGTCTGGTCTGTTGCTTATATCAATGCAGGCTTTACTGTAGGTACATTCATGGAGATAAGTCATTATGTTCTAACAAGATGGATAATAGTGGATATTTCTTATCCATCCCCCAAGCTCACACTTTCTCAAAAAGTAAATGTTTTTAATGTGTGTATAAGCATTTTAAATGTAATATTCAGTAGCTTCAATAATATTATTGCTGATAAATTTATGTAAAATAGGATGAGAAGAGTGACAACAATAAAATCAAAATACAAGATTAAGAAATAAAGGTTAAAAGAGAGAAATTTATATACCCATAATTTAGAAGTTAATGTGAAACTGACTTCAGAATTTTGCCTTTGAGGCTTTTTGTAAGTCTTTCATTTTTATAAGTTCCAATTCAAGTTGGACTCTTACATTAAAGCAAAGCTCAAATCACTTTTATATCCTATGCCTCTAGAAATAGTCTTACCATAAAAAGAAACTTTGCTACAAGGCCTTTATTTTTATGTCCAAACTTGTGAGAGTATTTCTTTGCTGGACATTTATAAATCAAGATAAGTCTCTCCAGATGACCTTTAGTGACACTCTTTCAGCTGTCTCCTCCTGTTATTTTGCTTTTTCCTACTCAAAACTGAATATAATTTCTTGTTTCTGTTAGCGCTGAGTCAAAGCAAAAATATCCCAACTGCTTTCTCCAAGAATTTGCCTTTTCCTAAGAGATAAGATTGACTTATCATGACTAACAGCTTGCTCACCAATACCTGTTTTAAGACATTCCCTCACAACTACTATTCGCTCTGATAACTAACCAAAGATGTCAGGTTATAAACTGAGCTCAGTCCCAACCAGTCCCCTACTTGTCAAGATTCACCTTAAAGTTATCCAGCCTGGACACTAAAGCTGTGCAAGTATCTTCCCTGTGGCACTCCTAAGACTCCTCCTAGTGTAGTTCCACCTTAATGACAAGTTTAATAAAATTAGGTTTGTCAATCAATAAGTTTTTCTGTGGTCTTTTGGGAGTTCAATAGTCAGCATTGTATTATCTTCCTATATTTCCTTTTGAAGTGTATTTCTAGCTTCAAAAGCTCAAAAGAGGCTTTGCCTCTTGCTTATTAACTGGATGACATTGAATGCAAGTTCTGTTACCCTCTAAGATGTCTTGAGCAACATGGACCCCTCATAGGATTCTTCTGAGAATCAAGAAGAAATGTATAAGCAATATTAACTAACACATTTCCAAGTGTATTGACACATTTACTTCTTAAAATAACTCTGAGTCATTATCTACTTTTTATAGATAAAGAGATTGAGGTACACAGAAGTCAAATAATTTGTTGAGGTTCATAGACCTTGTAACCAGCAACACCAAAATTCAAACTTGCAAATGCACCTCACGTGCTTTGTCCTTAGGATGTTACCTCCACTCTCATTTAAAGGTCCTAGAGACAGGGATCCACAATTACTCAAAAAAAACAAAAAACAAACAAACAAAAAAACCAACTATATACATACATGAAGTGTATATAGATGATAGATAAACATAGATTTTAGCTGAGTAAAACATCAATCTTTATGGTCAACAAATATCCACTCAGTGTGGTCAAAAATGTTTTAGTATTTATTTATTTGGCTGTGCCACGCCTTAGTTGAGGCATGCAAGATCTAGTTCCCCAACCAGAGATAGAACAGTGGCCCCCTGCATTGGGAGCATGAACTCTTAGCCACTGGACTACCAGCAATACTACATTGACTGAAAGAAATAAAAAGCATCCAATGTTGTTTGAAGATTTTGGAAGAAAAATATCTAATTTTTCATTTTCATAAGCTAAGACTGTTGCTTAGGCAAGCCCCCTCACTTAATTTATTATTTGTTCATCTGCAAAAATAATTATAGTTTATAAGAATTTTGTGATAATTAAGTGATTAATTATGACAAGCAGTGTTGTAATTAAAAGAAGGAAGTTTATTAAATGGCTAGCATGTTCAATATATCTTTCTATGTACTACCTCATTCCACTTTTACAAGAATGCCCTGAGGTAAAAAAGTTTTATTATTTTATTAAACCACTTTTTCCAGAGGTGAATTTTTAAGTTTAAAAAAGTAAGGATCTGGGCATTTGAGCTCAAGAGTTTCTGTTTGCAAATCCCAAACTCTTCAGAGTTTTCTCTTTTACTTCCCTTCTTCCTAACATCATTCTTCTTCCTGATGTACACTGTTCAAATAACTCTTTTTATCTCTAGCTACTGCAAGGAGAAGACAAGTCCAGTGAATTCATGTCCTATTTCAGAGGCACAGTATTTTTGCTCTGATTTGAATACAGAAGGAAATTCAATGTGATGAAGACATCAATACTTATGACATGCATCTCTGCTTAGTTAAGCAATACATTGCTGAATGTCCTTTGTGAAACGCTATATGACTCTTATGAGCCACACATCTCCATTTAACCACGGAACACTTTGTGTACTTGTTTTAGCATAAATTATGCTTTTTGAAAAAAAAAATCAAAGTGAAACCTTTTTTCTGTGTCACTTGAGGAGTCCATGATTTCATTTGCTATCATGATATGTGATAAAGACCAGTACAGGAGACATTATTCTGGAGCGTTGTGATAGATGTAGGGGACTGAGTCAATGGGTTTTGTATCAAAGAGTGTTAGAAGTGGCAGATGAAGAACCTGATAATGTGGAATTTGATAATATGGAATTAGTACCATAAAACAAAACTAAGAAATAACTTATCTGCCTTTGTATGTGTGGATTATAATAAGCTTAAATAGTATAAATGGAACTTGTATAGTGCATAAAATATAAAAAATTAAATGGATGATCCTTAGTTTAGGTAGCCCAGCTCCCACTTAATGTAAAATGTCTTGAAGACACTTTTTCCGTGTCTTTGGCCAGTTTAATATAGAAGGCACAGAAGGTAATGACTAAATTTGTCCTTTACATGTTGAGAAAGAAATAAGGAGTTCTAGGCTTTTGCTATTTTATAATCAGTCCCATGAGTATTGCTAGCTTCATGTAATAGGCTGATAAAAGGGTTATTATTTCTTAAAATGACTAAACAACATCTAATGTTCTTTTCTGAAGTTTAAGAAATCAAGAAATGGCAGAGTATGCTTGACATGTATTTTCTAGTGAACACAGGCTGTAACAACTAAGAATTAACTTAAAAGTTTTTATGATAATGGTTTTAAGAAAATCTGCCTTTGTAAAGTAGCAGGTTAACATTTTCAGATTAAAAATAAAAACAAAACAAAACAAAAGCATTTTTTTGACTCATAGGCTTCTGAAGTAGGCACCTGTTTATTAAGTTCCCATTTATGATGTCCCAGAACTTATTAAGGCTCATTGATTTAGCAGTGCTTGGTGAAAAGATTGCTGATTTTAGAATTCTAATTTGTATCTTCACATACTAGCTCTTTGTGTGATTTTGGGAAATTTAGTGAATTTTTCAAAGCTATAAATCTTACCTTTTGGGCATGTAACTTAATTCTTCCAGATTTTATTAACATCATCTGCAAAACAGAAATGGTGGTGAAGATTCAACAAAATGTATGGTTTAGAAGTATAACAGAGCACAGAAGAGTGTTTATAGGAAAGAACTTGGGAACATGGGTTTTACAATGTGATGCTCTCAGATCAAATCCTGTCTCTGATGAATCTCAGATTTTCGTTCACCCCCCTTTGTCTTCATTTACATATTTAAAAATGAGGGGATGATAATAATTGTACATATCTCACTGGATAAATGAGATAATGTCTACAAACCATTTAGTATGATGACCAGCACAATGGCCAGCACTGGAGAAGTTCCACTGTTATTAGCTGGGGCAAGTTCTAGCATGTATTTCATGCTCAAAAAAAGCACTTTTAAAAGAGAAATATGGTTATTATTCATTTTGAATGGCTGTTTATAGTCATTCTTAAATATTGTCAAGTGTTTTCTCCCTCAAGTATTACCAATACAACTTTTGGAAAGACAAATCTGAGTATGCTGCCTATTGCAGAAAGGCAATTAATTCTTAGTAGCATCTATAGAGAGGATGACACAGCTGGGATATTTATTAAGATATTTAAATGTAGCTTAAGTTTCAAAGAATCCTCCAGAACTGTTATTTGATGCTTCTATTGTACAGGGGNATCTGAGTATGCTGCCTATTGCAGAAAGGCAATTAATTCTTAGTAGCATCTATAGAGAGGATGACACAGCTGGGATATTTATTAAGATATTTAAATGTAGCTTAAGTTTCAAAGAATCCTCCAGAACTGTTATTTGATGCTTCTATTGTACAGGGGAAGGTATTCCTGGAAATTCCTAGAATATATCCACAAGTTTTATCTATCCAGAGCAATACTGAAGTTACTGATAAAAAAAAACACAAAAAACTTTAATATGGTAGACAGTGAGCTGTGTGGATGATTTCAATTCTCAAAAGTTATACCTGGCAATAAAGAGATCTTAGTTTTCTCAACTATACTTCCCAGATCTTCATCTATCTGGAAATCACAAGTTTTTCAAACCCTGATTATACTCAGTATTTTTTCTTTATTATTACTGAAGACTTGTCTTCCTCAAATAATAGACAGGGGTTTTAATCACCACAAAATACAAACACAAATCAGTCAAATCAATATATTTTTAGAACTAACATTGAATCAAATTGTTCATTTTACTTTTTATGACACTTAAATCTTGATTCAGTATCATCTGTTTCTTTCATCTACATCTTTATACTTATACCCAACCTTTTATAATACTTTCTTTATAAGTACTCTTCAACTGCTATTCTGGCTTTTCTTGATTCCCAGAACTTCAGAACGTAATGCCATGTGGACATCCACAGAAGCAAAACTCCACTCACCAGTCCATTTGGCCAGTAATGCTCATCAGGGTGAGTATTTAAAAAAAAAAAAAAAGCCTAGAGTTGAGCTCTTTCTCCATGTTGAAATATACAAGCCATGTACATTATTGAGTCTATAAAAGAAACATCATTGTTTTGATGTAGAATTTCTAGAAATGTATTATGATCCATCTGACACATATTAAATTCTAGATAATGCACAGAGATCTTGCTGGAAGTGAGAATATCATCTGGACAAGATCACGAAGAATCATTTCTCTCTGCTCCTGCGTTAGAAATAATGCAAAAGGCAACCAGATAAAAGCTCTGAAAGGAGGTTAAGAAAGATAAATCAGACTGGGACCACAGGAGTAAAGAAACATCAAAGCAGAAGGGTGTCCTACATCTCCTCACCAACAGAAGAAGGAGATCAAAGTTCAACATTTCCAGGATCCAAACCTGGCCACAGAGGGTAGCCAAGGTATGCTGATTGAAAAGGAGTTCCTGGGACAACCACAAGTGAGCCTAGCACCACTGAAAAGGATGCTGTTAGCAGGAGTTTGGCTAAAAATAAATGTCCAGGTAAAATGTTTTTTATCCACGCAAGGTTC
>SJYV01034961.1:185433-204509 GCA_006410875.1 Neotragus pygmaeus | reverse complement strand
TATATATGTGTCAGTATGCTGTATTGGTGTTTTTCTTTCTGGCTTACTTCACTCTGTATAATAGGCTCCAGTTTCATCCATCTCATTAGAACTGATTCAAATTTATTCTTTTTAATGGCAGAGTAATACTCCATTGTGTATATATGCCACAGCTTGCTTATCCATTCATCTGTTGATGGACATCTAGGTTGTTTCCATGTCCTGGCTATTATAAACAGTGCTGCGATGAACATTGGGGTACATGTGTCTCTTTCAATTCTGGTTTCCTTGGTGTGTATGCCCAGCAGTGGGATTTAAATTTAAGCCCAGGTTATTCAAATGTAAAAAGTTTGTGTTCTTATTTATTTATACTGATGCTATTCTCTGTGTTCAAGATTGGATTCTATGTATCAGGCAAAAGAAGATATATGTTGGTCTCTGAGCTGAAATATTTTATGATTAGTTTGTGAGATAGGACGTATTCATAGAAGACAAAGAGATACATGGTATGTCATCTTTAAAGCATTAAATAATTAGTACAGACAGTATGTGGGCTTCCCTGGTAGCTCCATGAGTGAAGAATCCACATGCAATGAAGGAGACATGGGTTCAATCCTTGAGTAAGGAAGATGCTCTGGAAGGGGACATGGCAACCCACTGCAGTATTCTTGCCTGGTGAATCCCATGGACAGAGGAACCTTGCTGGCTACAATTCATAAGGTAGAAAAGAGTCAGACATGACTGAAGTGACAAAGCATGCATGCATGCACAGACAATATGCACCACCCCATCAAATATGGTACAATGACCAGACACCCAAGTAAGGCTGCTGTAGTGTGTAGAACTGACATAAGGTCAGAAGAATAGGAAAGGTTTAGGTCAAAAGCTTTAGGGATACAGTATCAATAGGGATACTGAGAGCAGTATATATGTGGGCATTTCTAATGAGAAGAGTTGGTTGAGATCTTGAGCTGGCTTCTGTTTCTGCAACAATAGACCAACAAATATTTAGTATCTCTGCTATCTCCAGCGCTGACAAATTGTCTTCACATCAGCCTCTCTTTTCAACACATATTTTACAGACATGACAAATATTTTTACAGTGAAATTTTCAGGCTGTTATCAAGTTTTCATTGTTGTGAAGAAAAATTCATATGCCATTAAGGAGAAATGTGTGTTTCCTACAAACAAGAAGTGACATAATTTTCCACATGAAATCAAATTTTAATTGTCTTACATCCAAGAAAGAAGGAGGCATGCCTTTAAAAATGTGTCTGAAGAGCAAATGGCAGAATGTGTAATGAAAGGGTCAAGTGAAAGTCAGCCCAATGAAACTGTATTTCAGAGCATATCTGGAAGACACACTATCAGTGAATCACTAAAATACTTTACTTGACAATACACACAGTTTAATTTAGTATGCATTCCATCACTTACTAATATGTCTGGAATATTTACTACATGCATATAATATGCTAAACATGAGATATATATTGATTGAAAATACACGTTTTCTACATCCTGAATGGAAACAATGGTGAATGACAGATATTAAATGTTAAAATTCCATCAGTACATTTAAATTTTAAAACTGGAAGATTTTTGGAAGCATGCAAGAAAAAGTTCTGTAACCAACAAGAACCCACTATAGAGCAGAGAGAATATACTCAATATTTTGTAACATTCTACAGGGGAAAGCATCAGCCAGAATACCTGATTTCCAAAGGGGAAAAATAAGATCACAGGCACGCATATATTCAAAGTCTGCTTAAAGAAGGGTAATCTGTTGTAAACTTAAAATTTTAGCTGAAATTTAATAGAAAATAATACCTCATCTAATGAAAAAATGCATATAGGTGATTTTTCTGAAATAAAATGATAGGCAAAAGTCAAATTCACAGAGCCAACATTGGCAGCACTCAGGGAGGAATGTTTTGGATACCGGCTGGATCTGCGTGGTTGCTGAGGGCAGTTTATTTTTCTCAGAGTCAGAGATCCTCGGCAATTTTCGCCGGAGGTATGCACATATTTGAACTGTGTGCTTATCCCCAGCCCCCTGCCTCACGTCTATACTTAAAGTCACTGCAGATAACTTGGATAATTTGTCTCCACAGGTAGATTTTATGGAGAGAATGTGCTGGAGGAATGGCATGACTAGTTTATTGTTCGGTCTATTTATCTTTGTAACAGAGAGAAAGGCATTTTCCATTTAGACATCAATCTCCGAGTCTTGGCTAATGTGACTCCCTTCTAAAGAGACAGGACCAAAGTGCACATGCTGACTCAATCAGGTTTCCCAGTTCCTGGAAAAAAGGCCAAATCGTGGGTCTCTGCAAATTAATGTAGGTAATTAGCTCGTTGCCATTCTCCTGGGAGACAAGCCTCGCTTCTTTTCACCTCTCTTGGTTGACATCCGCTGACGTTGGAGTATGCAGAACTCCCCCCCGCTCCTGCCCCATATTCATGCAGAAAGTAATGACTGAATAATTCTTTATGGGACAGATATTTCTTCTGAGTAAGTTACCACCTTAAATTATCTAGGATATTGCAGCCAATGTCATTTGAGAAGAGTAATTAAAGTGAAATGAGGTTAACTAACTTGATTAATCTTTTATAAATTAATTGCTCTACTGGAAAGAAAACAGCTTTGAGTTCACTTTTTTATATCATTAAGAAATATATTGGTGAATTATACTTCTGGCTAAGATACAGTAATAGAGACTGGATTTACTCTTCTGCCTGAAACAACCTAGAACAATATTTTGTAAACATAAAAATAAACAGCCATCTACAACACATTGAACATTAGGCAACAAAGGCTAGTTATCCCTGAGAAGATAAGATACAGATGCAAGCCCTATAATTACCCCAGTTTGCTGCCTCTAGAGTTTCCCAGTGTAAGGGCAGAGGGTGCATGAGTTCGCTGTGGCTGGTGGAGCTCATTTCTAAAGAACTCATGGCTTAAAACAACTCAGCTTTATTATCTTGCAGTTCAATGTGTTAGAAGGCCAACATGGGTCTGCTGTGCTCAGTCACTTCAGTTGTGTCCGACTTCATGGACTGTACCCTGCCAGGCTTCCCTGTCCCTGGGCTTCTCCGTCCCTGGGCTTCTCCAGGCCAGAACACTGGAGTGGGTTGCCATGGCCTCCTCCAGGGGATCTTCCCAACCCAGGGACTGAACCCAGGTCTCCACACTGCAGGTGGATTCTTTACCATCTGAGCCACCAGGGAAGCCCCACGTGGGTCTAATGAGCCATGATCAAGGTGAACAGCAGAGCTGCATTTCTCTCTGGACACTAGAGGATAATAGCATGTGTGTCTTTCCTCTTCCTACTTCTAGAATCTTCCTGCACTCTTTGACTTATACCCCTTTCTCTTTCCAAATGAGGACCAGTTGTCAAATCTTTCTTACAATTCTTCATTCTGTCCCTCTTTCATACCTTTATCATCTCCCAAGAATGTTGTTAGGCTTCCTAGGTGGCACTAGTGGTAAAGAACCTGGCTGCCAATGTAGGAGGCATAAGAGAGGCAGGTTCAATCCCTGGGTCAGGAAGATCCCCTGGAAAAGGAAATGGCAACACATTCCTGTATTCTTATCTGGAGAATCCCATGGACAGAGATGCTGGCATGCTATAGTCCATGGGGTTGCAAAGAGTTGAATACAACTGAAGCGACTTAGCTTGCAACACACACAAGAACTTGTCATTACCTTGGTCCAAAACAGATCATCCAGAATCATCTCACAGTTATGAGGACAGGTGTTTGACAACTTCATTCCATCTGCAGACCCTAATCTCCTTCCATGAATAATGACAGATATATAGGCAAACAAATGCTTTCTCTTATTATTTAAATATTGTTCAGGATTGGGAGCTAGTGTACACCTGTGGAGGATTCATGTCGATGTATGGCAAAGCCAATAGAGTATTGTAAAGTAAAATAAAGTTTAAAAAAAAATTATTAAAAAAAAAAGAAGTATTTGACCCCAGTGGCATGAAAACATACATTGCCATGTGTAAAATAGACATCTAGTGGGAATTTGCTGTATGGCTCACAGGGCTCAGCCCAGTTCTCCATGACAACCTGGAGGGGTGGGAGGTGGGAGAGAAGTTCAAGAGAGAGGGGACATCTGTATACTTATGGCTGATTCATGATGATATTTGGCTGAAAAAGGCATAATATTGTAAAGCAATTATCCTCCAACTAAAAATTTTAAAAAGTAAAAATATATTTGACTCTGTTTACAAAATTTATATTAACAGTGAAATGTGGGCTATAAAATGAGTAAAATTAGAATATATGGCAATATTGGATAAAGGCTGGAATTGGACACATGGAAGCTTTAGGATTCTATTCCAAGTTGTAGTTTCTATTGTAAGATTCTTGTGCAATTCATTAGTGTATAAATATTTAGGGATAGACTAATTACCTAAAGATGTATACCACAACCTCTGCAAAGAGAGAATTTAAGGTATTACGTTCCCCTTGTACTGTGAATTAATGTATTAATTTTAGATTTATACTGGTGATTATTTTCCCAGTTTATCCATCCAAGAAACACATCATTCCTGGTGATAGTACCATGCAAATAAATTTATAAAGGAATACTCATGAGACATCTAGTAGACTCAGGTAGCTTTATACTTTTTATTTTCCTTCTTTTCCTCCTTCTTTATGTTGTTATTTCTATTATTGTTACATAGAGCATCAGTTCAGTTCAGTCACTCAGTCGTGTCTGACTTTTTGCAACCCCGTGAATCGCAGCATGCCAGGCCTCCTGTCCATCACCAAATCCCAGAGTTAACTCAGACTCACGTCCATCGAGTCAGTGATGACATCCAGCCATCTCATCCTCGGCCGTCCCCTTCTGCTCCTGCCCCCAATCCCTCCCAGCATCAGAGTCTTTTCCAAGGAGTCAACTCTTCGCATGAGGTGGCCAAAGTACTGGAGTTTCAGCTTTTGCATCATTCCTTCGGTAAAGCGTCTGCCTATAATTCAGGAGACACAGGTTCAATCCCTGGGTTGGGAAGATCCTCTGGNATATATATATATATATATATACTCACTTAACCAGACAAAGTCTGGTTATTTTAATTTACGATTGCCTATGAATGTCATAGAATATGCTAAGCCAGCTAAGATTTCATTCTCTGCTATGGCTGGTACAAATTAATTTGTCTATCTATTCATATAATTCCCATTAGAGATGTAAAAACCTGTGATGGCAGAAAATGGCATTAGCATGTTGAGGTATGCAAATGGTGCTTTGGCTCTACCTTACATTTTCATGAAAACTTGTACTTGCCATTTGAATTTTTTGTTTTTGTCTCATCTTGCTTTCATGTACTGAAGGTACAATGAATAGGTACAATGAAGGCTCAATAAAATTGGTGGAATAACATGAAATACATTATAAATTGTTCTTTATAAAAATAATGAAGATGTATCTCTAAAAACTAAGAAAAGTGATGATAATGAGGTAAATTTAGTTGAGTCTAATTTTTTTAAATTTAAATAAATTTAAGCATTTTAGATCTATTCTTCATCTTTCTCACAGATTCACCAGAAACCTTTTCCTTGAAAGCCTGATGTATCATTTCAGAGTAGGGTTACTAATGTCTCTTCCCATATTATCCTTAAAAATGTATAATGTGTGTGTTCCCATTGTATCTTTTTACAATTTATTCATGTTTAATTGGAGGATAATTGCTTTACAATACCGGGCTGGTTTCTACCATACCTCAACATGAATCTGCCAAAGGTACACACGTGTCCCCTCCCTTCTGAACCTCTCTCGCCCTCCCCACCTCGTCTCACCCGGCTAGATCTTCACAGGGCGCCTGATTTGGGCTCCTTTTGTCACGCGCACCATCTTCTCAGTGGCTTTCTGTTTTACATATGGTAATGCATTTGTTTCAATTCTACTCTCCCAGTTCGTCCCACCGTCATCTTCCCTGCTCTTTCCCTAAGCCTGTTCTCTATGTCTGCATCTCTGTTGCTGCTCTGCAAATAGGTTCATCGGTACCATCTTTCTAGAGTCCATATGTATGTGTTAGTATATGACATTTTTCTCTTTCTGACTTACTTCACTCTGTATAACAGGCTCGAAGTTCATCCACTTCATTAGGACTGACTCAAATGTGTTCTTTGTTATTGGTAAATCATTTTTTTAATGCTAAGTAGTATTTCTCTGAAGGGAGACATACCCGGGATGGAGAATCATTTTTTGGTGCTTAGTAGTATTTCTGTGACGGAGAAGGCAATGGCAACACATTCCAGTGTTCTTGCCTGGAGAATCCCAGGGAAGGGGGAGCCTGGTAGGCTGTTGTCAATGGGGTCGCACAGAATCAGACACAACTGAAGCAACTTAGCAGCAGCAGCAGCAGTATTTCTGTGAAGGTATAAACACCCAGCATGGAAAAGTTTCATGTTGTATGTCAGTAGTGATAGGAATAACCTTATGAAGATATATTTGAAGGTGGATCTTGAGTCTGGGTTTCTATCCATGATCAATGGGAAATGTCAAGACCAGTGAAGTAGTCTCTAACTTTACAAGCTAAAGTAAAACAAAATTTTATTTAATTCAACCTGCAACTGTAAAATGATACAGGCATTGTAAATATTTTTGCGATAGCAAATTTCTCAGAACATTACACTTCTAGAAAAATAAGATACTTAAGTAGCAAAGGCCCTGGTTTGGTTGTAAGATCTATCATTTAATAACACTTATACTTCAAGATCATTTATTTAAAATTTTTAAAAGTTTTATTGAGATATAAATTCATTTTTTATTGATTTAGCACATTGTGTTAATTTCTTCTCTATATAAAAAGTGACTCAGTGTGTGCTGATATTTATATAAATATAAAATATAATTTTAATATATTGAAAAATTTCCATTATGATTTTTTATATTTTCTAGTTTTATAAATATATTTTATATTTTCCGTTATAGTTTATCACAGGACATTGTATATAGTTCTCTGTACTATACAGTAAGTCCTTGTTTGTGCATTCTACATATACTAGCTTTCATCTGCTAATCCCAAACTCCTAACCTAATCCTTACCTACCCACATCTCCTGTGGCAACAAGTCTGATCTCTATATCTGTCAATATTTATCAGTCTTTGTCTGGTTCCTAGATAGGTTCATTTGTGTTGTATTTAGATTCCACATTTAAGTGATATCATGTGGTATTTCAAAATTTAATTGGGAGTTTTGCTGTTACTAAGGTAGAGAAAATAACTTAAAATCATGCATGCATATAAGGTACAATCATTTTAATGTACACAGGTGAAAAATGAGCTTGAGATATTCTTTGATCTTAGAATAAAAACAATCATTGATATGACTCATTGGTACTTTTGAAATAATCATCTTTCTTCTAGTTAAAATATGTAGATTTCCCCTGTGGTTCAGTTGTTAAAGAATCTGCCTGCAATGCAGGAGACCTTGGTTCAATTCCTAGGTTGGGAAGATCTGCTGGAGAAGAGATAGGTTATTCACTGCAGGATTCTTGAGTTTCCCTTGTGGCTCAGCTGGTAAAGAATCCACCTGCATTTAGGGAGGGAGGAGGGAGGGGGGTCCAGGATGTGGAACACATATATACCTGTGGCATATTGATGCTGATGTATGGCAAAACCAATACAATATTGTAAAGTAATTATCCTCCAATTAAAATAAAGTAAATTATATTTAAAAAAAAGAAAAGAAAAGAAAAAGCAAGGGAATTATAAAAAAAAAAGAATCCACCTGCAATGCAGGAGACCTGGATTCGATCCCTGGTTTGGGAAGATTCTCTGGAGAAGGGAAAAGCTACCCACTCCAGTATTCTGGCCTGGAGAATTTCATGGACTGTATAGTCCATGGGGTCCTAAAGAGACATGACTGAGCGACTTTCACTTTAGTGTTAAGAAAAGGAATCATTAGTCTAATGATAACCAATAAACATTTTTTAAACAATTCTTTATCAAGGTCTATATGAAATCACAAACATAAAGTGAAACGTGTAAAATTTTATGATCTGAATGGATTTTATATTACTTCTTTCAGACAGCATTATTTAAAGGTCAGAATCAGTTATACTCTAAATAGCTAAATAATTCTGGGCAATTCAGTCAAGTTTAATACAAGCTTTGGGAGTAATCACTACTTCTTTATTAGACTGCATTAAGGACATATATGAAAATAATTCCTCATGATTCTCATACTTGAGCAAAATGGAAAAATTACAGTGTAAAGTGCTTGTAAGTCCTGGCTTGAGTCTGCTTTATATCTAAACAAAGATGAAAAGCAAACATGTTAGTCACTCAGTCACTCTTTGTTACCCTATAGACTGTAGCCCAACAAGCTCCTCTGTCCATGGGATTTTCCCGGGAAAAATACTGGAGTGGGTTGCCTTCCCTTCTCCGGGGTATCTTCTCAAACCAGGGATCAAATTGGGGTCTCCCACATTGCAGGCAGATTCTTTACCTTCTGAGTCGCCAGGGAAGCCAAAAACAAAGATGGTTAATGAATTGATTATTAGTGCTCATTATCATTATCAGTTTGTTTTTCTGTTCTTATTTTTCATACAGGATATATTAAGATGGTAGAAGTCAATTCAGAACATTTTCAAAAGCTTTGCAAGTGTCTTAATGTTATAGGTCCATTCTTAAACTATCAAGTTTGTATTAGGCATTCATATAGGAATAACTATTAGCTTAGATGCATACAAACTTTGAATTCTAATTACTCAATATTGTATTAATCTTCTGTACTTATATGAATGTTGGACGGTTATCCTTATACTTAACAGATGATAATTTAGTGTTATTAAAAAGAGTTATCTTTTCCCTCAGCATTTTCCAAAATATTCTCTGGGATAGAATAGGTGATACTGGACCCTAAGTTAGAAGAGGTCATGTAAAGAACTCTGAAAGGATGTGTGTGTATGAAGATTAAATAAAGGATAACACTCATCCAACACAAAACACTTTCTATTATTTAGAAAATCAGAAGAAATAATGAGTATAGTGGTGTTTTAATACCAAAGAACTGCTAAAAATCTGATTTAAGAGGTTCATGTATATTGTCACTGCTTTCTCACCCTTCAATCTTCTTTAAACAAGTTGTCACCTACTAATAATTTCTTTACTCCATATAAAATATTGTTTTGCACATAGATGATTGTATTTGTGTAATCTGTGTTATAGATCACTGTGAAGGTGCAAGACCAGGATTTAAATTATGCACTTAATAGGTCTTTCAGTGTTTTTGTATAATATCTAACACAAAGATGGTATTCATGAATGTTTATTGGATTAAATATCCCATAGAAAAGGTGTAAATTTAAAATAAAAAGATCTTTTCAAGACTCTAAATGGCTGTGTGATTATCAAAAATGACCATCTTTTGAGAATTCAGCAGAAAAAGAAACGGCATCAATATGTGCATGTGTTTGTTACTATGTGTTTTCCTCCATATACAAGTGGCTGACTTTAATGTCTACATGGATCAAATACACATCTGTTGAAACATTTTAGATATAAGCTATATTGAAGATTTCATTTTCAAGCTGATAATACCAATTTAATATGGAAGTCTATATTGACATTCAGGTAAAATAAATGCAGCAAATTGTGCGTAAAATCTTGGATCCGACAGTAGAATTCTTTTGACAGTTAAAATAATGACCTCACAGGTTGCAACAGTTCAGAAACCTGAATAGTCTATTTCTTCCTGTGAACATATATAATGCACATATCTGGGGGAGAAGCCACAACAGTATGCTAGGGACCAAGCTTAATATATGAAAATAGTTGGATTTTAATTGATATGTATATTTCCGAGATTAAAATTCACACTTACAGCTCAATTATCTCAAAGAAGCGCTATAGTCCTGTTACAGAAACATATTTTTCTTGAAAGAGGAGGCTTATTGGAGGAGAAATGTGCTTTCTTTGAAATCATAGGTATTTTATATTCATTCATTCATTTATTTTTGCAGTATATCTTAACAGAATAAACTTTGAAACTGTAATATAAGACTCATACTATGGGTGAGATATGTTTCAAGGATTCCCTTGAGTGAGGTTTTTTCTTAAACATTTAAACTTTCTGAGTGAGTTTATCATCTCTTAAATAAAGGGTTTGACTTTAAAAAGCACCCTATCACAGTGGTTAATAGTACAGACTTTGGACTCCAAAGTGTTGAGCTTAAATCAAAGGTCTGTTCTTTTAATTAGGTAAACTGTTTAGTCTCACAACCATTTTTTTTTCTTTTCTGATTTTCTTTCTCTTTGTTATGTCAATATTAACTACAAAACATTTCTTGTGAGCATTCAGTGAGGTAATGTGAAGATTCAATAAATAAACCCAAATTAAAGCTATTATTTTTATGCCATTGTAACCACTTCCCCTTCCAGCTGGATCATTTCATGAGAACACACACATTGTGGATAATTATTAACAATAGGCTTGCCAAGCACCCAGGAAATACTCATTGTTGACCTCCTTAAACACTGGCCAATATGCCTCCAATAATTGGCATCTGTGGAATAAAAAATGGAAGTCAATTGAGGTCATTTTAAGCAACATCAACCTCAGTTTTATTGACTTTCACTGTTTTCTGTCATGTAGACGATCTCTTGGCAACCCCCCCCCCCACAAAATTAGTGACTGATAACCCTTGTATGGCCAATGGATAACCCTGAATTTCACAATAAAAATGTGTCATTGGCCTAAACTGTACTTAGAGAGCCTGTGGTGGTCCACATCATCAACACACACTGTGATTCTTCTTATATCTTATAAGCAAAAGGTCTTCTGTTTTCTGTGCTGGGAAATGTGTCACTCTATTTGCCTGAGTATGGGAACCAAGGAGGTAGAATTTTTGTACACAATGCCTTTTGGGGTATGCAGGGAAAGAAAATTTATTAACCCCAAATGTCTCTTTGGAAAGGGATTATTTTAAGCTAAAAACAACCAAGACCCCAAACACTCAAGAAGACTCTAAACACTCAGGAAGGATCCAAACACTCTGATCTTCCCCCTAACCATCTGAAACACCTTAGATGTATTAGGAAGGAAGCTATCAGCCAAGGTGACATTTGTTTTTATTCAGTTGCTAAATCCTGTCCAACTCTGTGACCCCATGGACTACAGCACACCAGGCCTCCCTGTCCTTAACTGTCTCCCAGATTTTGCTTAAATCCATGTCCACCTCATTGGTGATGCTGTCCAACCATCTCTTCCTCTCTCACCCTCTTCATTTGCCTTCTATCTTTCCCAGCATCAGCGTCTTTTCCAGTGAGTTGGCTCTTTGCATCAGGTGGCAAAGTTTTGGAGCTTCAGTATCAGTCCTTCCAGTGAATATTCAGGACTAATTTCCTTTAGGATTGACTGACTGGATCTCCTTGCAGTCCAAGGGACTCTCAAGAGTCTTCTCCAGCACTACAGTGGAGGCATCAATTCTTTGGAGCTCAGCCTTCTTTATGGTCCAACTCTGACATCCATATATATGATGACTGGAAAAACCATAACTTTGACTGCACGGATCTTTGTCAGCAAATGATGTCTTTGCTCTTTTAATGACTATGGTGTGAACTAGATATGTAGACTGGGAAAAACTTAGCAGTCTGACTATTAAGATTCCCCTCTCTCTCCCATTATCTCTGCCTGGCCCAGCAAACATTTACCAAATATTTTGTTCTTCCATCTCTGTATGAATTGCCTTTCTCCCTTTAGAAGCCCAACACCACTCCCCTCAACATCTTGCTTTGTCTTTAGCTGAAGACGGTACTTAAGGTGAGGCTTTCAGGCATTTGGGGAAGTTGCTCAGTTTTCCTGGATCTCTCCCATGTATACATATTATTATAATTTACCTGTTTTCCTTTTGTTAGTTTGTCTCTTGACAATTTGATTATTTAAATTGGCCAGAAGAACCCAGAAAGGGAGAGGGGAATTTCTTCCTCCCCAACAAGTATTTATAATAAGGCTTTTGGACTGTAGCTGAGGCATTCTGGTGGAAAATCTGGGGCTTTCTCTTCACTTTTCACATCTTTGTCTGTCTTTCCCTGGAATTTGCAAGATAGCTTGAAGAAACAGTTTGAGCCTCCTTCTTAGCATGAAAGGGGAATGATTCCATACATCAGGCATGGTTTTATATGTGGGTCCCAGGTCTCTTGTTTGCCTGATTAGTGATAGAAAATATACCAGTTTCTACTCAGGGAAAATATGGTAAGAATCAAGAAGGCTTCAGGAAGACAAGTGTTCTTGCCCCTGTACCAGACTGCATAATAGATCCAAAGGCTCAGCTGTCACCTTCAGAAATCCATCCTTATGCTGGTACCAGACCACATTTCCCAGGTGGTTCAAAGCCAAGGGCTGAGTCTGGATGCAATCTCAGGGCAGACTGTTTCTGGGAGTATGTGGCCTGAACGTTGAGGCTTAACTGAACAACACGTGAGTCTAGGGTACATCCATCCAAACTTCTCCCTCTCTCTCCTTGTCCTGGGGTCAGACTTCCATCATGACCTAACGAATCTCTCACCTTCTTTCTCCCTGTTCCCACTCCATTTCCCATCAAAGGCGTTTCTCCTAATGAAATCATAGTGCAGGTAATTCCATCCTTGTTTCTGCTTCTCAGAAGACTGGAGGACAAGCATAGCTCATCTCTTTTTAATCTTTCAGCTCTGATGAAGTGTTAAGATCATCATACCCTTCAGCTGATGGCCCATTAAAATTACTGTTCCCTGCAAGTCTCCTATTTCATTTGATTTTCATGTTAACTTTTATTCCCCGCCTAAATCACTATCATACCCCATCAGCACTTTCATCACTCACATCCTGCCATAGTTTTATTGTACTTATGTGTTATTTTGTTTGTTTATGCTCTTTCTAAATGTGTGTTTTATTCGTGTGTTTTTTCTTTTCAATTGCAAATTATTTTTCAGTTTTAATTTTGTGCACCATAATGACTTATGTAAATTCATTGTATTTCTATTTCACAGTATTTAAATTTTTTCAGGTGCAACCATGCAGTAATATGTATTTCTAAGTGTTTTTCTTCCCTCTATCATTCTGAGAATGTTCATCCATCAACTATAAGCCACAAGGGAAGGCTCTTCATCAACTATAGCCTATCATTTTTACCTTAGGATAATCAGTTGCCTAAAACTTCTAATGGTAATGCTGTGATAAAAGTCTTTGTACTTGAGGTTCTATAAACAAGGGAGAAAAGTTGTTAAGACACTTTGATATCTAGCAGTATATCTACTGTGTATCTAGCAGTATGTCTAGTTCATGGTATATGCATGTACATCCTTTAAATCCTTTTCACTTTTGCTCCAATTTATACTGCTGGCAGCTCATCATGAGGATTACAGTATCAACATATAGCTACCCTGATGCTGAAGCTGAAACTCCAATACTTTGGCCACCTGATGTGAAGAACTGATTCATTTGAAAAGACCCTGATGCTGTGAAAGTTTGAAGGTGGGAAGAGAAGGGGATGGCAGAGGATGAGATGGTTGGATGGCATCACTGACTCAATAGATATGAATTTAAGTAAACTCCAAGAGTTGGTGATGGACAGGGAGGCCTGGCATACTGCAGTATCCATGGGGTTGCAAAGAGTCAGACGCTACTGAACAACTGAACTACCATAGGGAAAAATGATTACTCATTGAAATTTTAATTTACTTTTCCCAGTCACTACTGGTTTTCAGCATTCTTTTACATGCTTGTGGCTTTTTGTGTTACCATCTCTAATTACTTCATATTCTTTGTTCCATTATCCAGTTAAGTTTCTATTTCATACATATTCTTGCTAGTAATTTTTAAAAACATATTTCTAGTACCATGTCATATTTTGATATACACCCATTATTATTAATGTTGAGGTATCAAACCTTATCAAACTTTAAAATATATAGCTGAGCAAATGCTCTGTTCATAGATTAACACTATTTTCCAATTGTTTTCAATTCCATTTTTTAGTTAGCTTGCACCTATAATGTTTGCCCTTGCATCTGGTGAGGGGAGGGATTCTACTTATTTTATGTTTTCTATAAAGACCCAATATTTCCAAACTCTGTCACTTAAACAATAAATCATTTTCCCATATTTTCTCATATTATCTCTTATTGACAGTTTCATCTATACCATATTGTATACTTCCATGTTGAATATATTAGCCTGAGTTTTAGAACTTCATTGCATTGATGCACATTGATTGATTGTTGGTGATTGTTGTGGCACTGATTTGTTTTCTCTTGCACTAATACTTCACTCCTTTCGTTGTCATTACCTCATTATGTTAATATCTGTTAGGTCAAATGCCTTGTGTCCCTTTACTCTTATTATTTAATGGTTGGCTTCACAACAGGTAGACTTCTGACTTCCATATAAAACATGCTGTATCTTATCAAATGTATTTTTCTGTACTGCTTGCCTTGCGTATTGTTTTCTCCGGTCACCTACTAACATGTTGTAGTTTAGTGGTTCAGTCATGTCCAACTCTTTGTGACCCAATGGATTGCCGCACAGCAGGCTTCCTTGTCCTTCACCATCTCCCAGAGCTTGCTCATTCTCAAGTCCATTGAGTCATGATGCCATCCAACCATCTCATCCTCTGTCATTCCTTTCTCCTCCTGCCTTCAATCTTTCCCAGCATCAGGGTCTTTGCTTGGTAAAATGCATTCATTAACATGGTAAAATGCATTAATAGGTATTCTTATATTGAACCATCTTTGGCATCCCTGAAATAAACTTTGTTATTTATATTTTAGTTCATAGCTAAAATAGGATGCTCTGGTAGAATTTTTATGTTTATACTCCTACATGAAGTGAACCTATAATTTTCTTTTAGTGTTTTAGTTTTTGAAATGTGATTATACCTGTCCCATTAAATACTTAGGCCAACTGCCATTCTATGTCTATTTTCTGGAAAATCTTCAAAAAATGAGAATTAGCTTTTCCTTGAATGCTTGGTAAAAAGTCATGCATAAGCTTCCTTGGTAAGAAGACACTTGAGTAATGAAAGAAGAGTCTTAAAATGCCCATCATGTGCATGAGACAAGGCACTCAGGGCTAGTGCACTGGGATGACCCTGAGGGATGGGATGGGGAGGGAGGTGGGAGGTGGGTTCAGGATGGGGGACACATGTACACCCATGGCTGATTCATGTCAATGTATGGCAAAAACCACTACAATATTGTAAAGTAATTAGCCTCCAATTGAAATAGGTAAATTAATTTAAAAAAAGAATTAAAAAAAAAGCCCATCATGTGGGCATAAAGAAGATTAGCTTTTCACGAAGAAGACAGAATAGCTAGTGGGAATATAACAGACTAATTGCTGTAATCAATGAAGGCCAAAAAGGCCAAAGTAGCTAGAGCTCAGTGCTTTAGCAATACAGGGTTATAGCGTGACTGTGTGTATTTTCAGATCACACTGGTGTCATCAAGCACTGGAGTATGTTAGCTTTTACTTTTGGGGCTTCCTCAGTGGCTCAGATGGTAACAAATCTGCCTGCAATATGAGAGACCTGAGTTTGATCCTCAGGTCAGGAAGATCCCCTGGAGAAGGGAATGGCTTTCACTTTGCATGAAGTGAGGAAGTAGTGCAGAGTTTGGAGACAGAAAGGCTGTAACTGTCATTTATTTTAAGGAATTACTTACCTACTTCTTTAAAGTAAACTGTGAGTGAGCATTAGAGAAAGGACTACTCCTAGCAGATGCCTGTAGTAATCTTTTGAGAAGGAATAATGAATCCGATTAGCCTGGTAGCCATGTGAGTGGTATAAAGTGTTTAAATTCTGGATATATATCCTGAAGATGGTTCTAGCAGGATTTCCTGAGGTTGTATATCTCGTGTGAGAAAACAGAGGTGAAGGGGTGATATGCAGAAGTCTTCTGCTGGAACAGAGTTAGAGGAAAGACAAGCTCAATTTTAACCATGTTGATTGGACATTTGGAGTGAATAAATTTGATGTTGACCATATTCAAAATTGAAGTAAGAGTGATCCATGAAGACATTTGTATGGAGGGTATTTCAGGCATGACAGAGATTACTCACAAAGATCCTGATGCAGACTGGTTAGTGTAGAACAATCACATATCTAGTCAAGATGGGGACAGAGTAGTAGGAGAGACATGGAGAAAATGATGTGTAATATCAGAAAGGAGAGAGACAAACCAAAACCAAGTAGCTGGAGCTGGAAATCTCAAAACATCAAGGGCAGAGAAGAGGTTTCTTCAATAAATAATCATTAATACAGAAAAGCAGACAGCATGGAGAGCACGGGGTGCAGGGTCACTTTATATACTGACCCAAAGAAAACAAATGCACAAAAACATTTAAAAACTCCATTTGGATCCATGCATACCAAATTCATTCATATCTAGAATTGACACTGCTTAGTCTTCCAATATTCTTTGATAGCAAGTCCAGGAATCTGTAACCATTTGAATAAGGTTAGCTTTAGGGTCAGGCAAAGTTCTCAGATGAAAGATGATTTGTAGATGAATTCCACTTCCATTTGCTGATTGTTTGCCTCTCATAGTGGCAGAACCAGGCTCTGAATAAATTGTAATGTCACAAAGATCATACATATGTATAGTGTTTCCCTTCCTTAATGTTGCACATTATTTTCACATTAAACAGCAAATACTTGGCAGACCATTATTATTAATCATAACAGTAAATAATATTTTCTCAATCACGTGCTGAAAAAATACTTGAAGGTATACAGGTGGCTAATTGAAGTGCTTCTATGATTTATTCAAAATGAGGAACTAGTTCTCTATTTTCTCTTTACCCTGCTGCTCTGAATAACCTGAATAAGAAGATAGCAAAGAAAATGAGTTGGCTTCATATCAAAAAATGTTATCTTCTGGGAACATTCATAAATGTGTTATTATACCATCTTCCTTATCAGATAAGAATACACTCACCCAACATAAAGCCTTTAAACCCAGGATTATATTGATTACTCTGAAAATAACAGTCTACTTTAAAAGTACAATTTAAACAATTTTACAATGAAAGGGATTTATGTATTTCCTAAATATAGTTAAATATTTGTAAAATGTTTTAGAAAGTCACAGTGCAAATAAATACCTTGATTATTTCCACCCTAATTAGTAGTGATATAAATCAGCACTACTTCTTGAGATCTTTCTTTCCTTCCTGCTTAGCTGTCTCTCTCAAAATATTTTTGAACTGATACTCTCTCTCTATGTAACAATGAAGTTGAACAGTTCTATGAAGACCTACAAGACCTTCTAGAACTAACACTCAAAAAAGATGTCCTTTTCATTATAGGGGACTGGAATGCAAAAGTAGGAAGTCAAGAAACACCAGGAGTAACAAGCCAATTTGGTCTTGGAGTACAGAATGAAGCAGGGCAAAGGCTAACAGAGTTTTGCCAACAGAATGCACTGGTCATAGCAAACACCCTCTTCCATCAACACAAGAGAAGACTCTACACATAGACATCACCAGATGGTCAACACCAAAATCAGATTGATTATATCCTTTTCAGCCAAAGATGGAGAAACTCTACACAGTCAGCAAAAAGAAGAGTGAGAGCTGACTACGGCTCAGATCATCAACTCCTTATTTCCAAATTCAGACTTAAATGGAGGAAAGAGGGGAAAACCACTAGTCTATTCAGGTATGACCTAAATCATATCCCTTATGACTATATAGTGGAAGTGAGAAGTAGATTTAAGGGGTTAGATCTGATAGACAGAGTGCCTGATGAACTATAGACTGAGTTTCATGATATTTTATAGAAGAAAGGGATCAAGACCATCCCCAAGAAAAATAAATTAAAAAAAAAAAAAAAGGCTGTCTGGGGCGGCCTTACAAATAGCTAGGAAAAGAAGAGAGCAAAAAGCAATGGAGAAAAGGAAAGATATACCCATTTGAATGCAGAGTTCCAAAGAATAGCAAGGAGAGATAAGAAAGCCTTCTTCAGCAATCAATGCAAAGAAATAGAGGAAAACAATAGAATGGGAAAGACTAGAGATCTCTTCAAGAAAATTAGAAATATCAAGGGACTATTTCATGCAAAATTGGACAAAAAAAGGACAGAGATGGTATGGACATAACAGAAGCAGAAGATGTTAAGAGGTGGCAAGGATGCCAAGAGCTGTACAAAAATGATCTTCACGACCCAGATAATCATGAAGGTGTGATCACTCAGACTCACCTAGAGCCGGACATCCGGGAATGTGAAGTCAGTTGAGCCTTAGGAAGCATCACTATGAACAAAGCTAGTGGAGGAAATGGAATTCCAGTTGAGCTATTTCAAATCCTAAAAGTGAAACTGCTGCACTCAATATGTCAGCAAATTTGGAAAACTCAGCAGTGGCCACAGGACTGGAAAAGGCCAATTTTCATTCCAATCCCAAAGAAAGGCAATGCCAAAGAATGCTCAAACTACTGCACAATTGCATTCATCTCACACACTAGTAAAGTAAGGCTCAAAATTCTCCAAGCCAGGCTTCAGCAATACGTGAACGATGAAATTCCTGATGTTCAAGCTGGTTTTAGAAAAGACAGTGGAACCAGAGATCAATTTTCCAACATCTGCTGGATCATCGAAGAAGCAACTGAGTTTCAGAAAAACATCTATTTTTGCTTTATTGACTATTTCAAAGCCTTTGACTGTGTGAATCACAATAATATGTGGAAAATTCTGAAAGACATGGGAATACCAGAACACCTGACCTGCCTCATGACAAACCTGTATGCAGGTCAGGAAGCAACAGTTAGAACTGGACATGGAACAACAGACTGGTTCCAAGTAGGAAAAGGAGTACGTCAAGGCTGTATATTGTCACCCTGTTATTTAACTTATATGTAGAGTACATCATGAGAAATCCTGAGCTGGAAGAAGCACAAGCTGGAATCAAGATTGCCAAGAGAAATATCACTAACCTCAGATATGCAGATGACACCACCCTTATGGCAGAAAGTGAAGAGGAACTAAAAGGCTTCTTGATGAAAGTGAAAGAGGAGAGTGGAAAAGTTGTCTTAAATCTCAACATTCAGAAAAACAAGATCATGACCATGGCAAATAGATGGGGAAACAGTACAAACAGT